>DWGJ01000530.1:0-28997 GCA_018246895.1 Aspitha aspitha aspitha | reverse complement strand
GGAGTCAGCATTTACCCGGGAAAAACTTGGTGACACATTGATTTCAAGGCGGGCGAAGCCGCGGCAACAGCTAGTTATGTATATAATGCGGATTAATCCAGACCAGACGGCCACCCTTAAATTAAAATAATGATTTATTACGAAAGATTTTGAGATCCTATCAATAATATCACTCGCATATAATAAAAATCACTCGTAAAACATCACGAATCTACATACCTACCTCCTGTAAACGCTCAAAATTCATTTCCAAACAAATTTTATATACTGGTAATCATAGTACAATGAAATAAAAAAGGACGAAATTTAATTCATACCTATGAAATATTTCTGGAACAAAATCCGGGGTATTATGCTACAAAACTGAAGCGGCGAAGATACAAAAAATATAATTATATAATATGTTTTTCTGTGAACGGTGAACAACAGCAACTGAGTCTAAATGACTATGTACATGCTTAACTATTAGCTCAAATTAAAACTAATTGAACGTGTTTAAAGCGGAAATTACGTGTGTACAAGATAATTTCAACATTATTATTTTTTGTTTCAGTAAAAGGCTTGGACGTAGTGGCAAAGAAAACTTATTACGTCATAAAAAAAGTTGTGGGAACGATGTGATGTACTCGTCAAATGAAATTATGTACCTATCTATGCTATCTTAAGTGTTTCGCATGTTATTAGACATAAAGCAAGCTCCATTATTCAGTGAAATACCACGGTAACAAGAGAACAAGTCTTTTTATAGCTTTTCATGTCTGAATACTTAAATAATATACGTTATATTAGAAGGAAGGTATTAAAAAATTTTGCATTACAAAAACAGAATAATATTAGCTTCCATTCCATTATTTCAACAGCAAACTGAAATACTAAATAAACACGCAAACTCCACAAATAAGAAAAAAACTCTAAATAATCATATAATTACGAAATGCTACTCGCACATTAAGGTATGTTTAACATTGTTTATGATATAAATATTTGTTAAATACAGTACGAAAACTTCCTATTTAATTAGGTTACCAGACTTTACTTTAAGGTTCAATAAACTTTGCTTCACTGATGCTACGGTAGTATGTAAATACACTGGCCTAATTACACGATGTTTTTCATGTATACTACTTGAATATTATCGTCGCCTTTATCAGGTGAAAAACAATTTTGGTGCGAAGTGCGCTCGTTTCACCTTGAATCTTAAATGCGCTAATGCTATGCGATAGCAAAAAGATAAATATAAGCGCGTGTGTGTTTTTCTTATTTACATTAATTTAAGTGCTGAGGAAGCTTGAGTGTGCAAAAGATACTGTAGACATTTATTTGTACATTTTAATAAAATCCTGAAATTTTGCAAGTATAAACTTTGTATAGCCGTAGGTGGAGCATCCCAAAAGTGTAAAATAGAGGTAGAAAAAAAGTATAGAAATTTGTCAGTTAGAAAGTTAGGACTCCTGAAATTTTAAATTTACGCTCAGCATTAATAAAAAAAAAATTAATGCAAACATTGGCTTTTGGAAATTCGATTTAAGCATATATGCGCGAACCGGTGGCTTTTGCCAGGAATAAATAAAATTTGCCCACCATTGACGGAGAAATCGATAACGGTTAATAATGTTTTGATCGTAATTCCTGCAATTAAAAATATATGCTAAGAGCATATGAAAGACTATTTATTTCATCCGCGTCATCACACCGAAATGACATCGTAGCTTTAACAACTTACTGGATTGTTTTAAAATTGAATTTCATCAATTCTTTTATCATATCGATAAGTATATGAGCTGAGTATGGTATGACTGCACAGTTGAGTGCACACAAGATCTTCACTGATATAAGTAACGTATGACGCAAATAAAACGATATGACAGATGATAAATTTACTTTCTTACATACGAGTAAAAGGTCGTTGTTGTTACTTTGCGATGAGTGGTCACTATTGTCAACTCAACATTTCCAACAATATTAACAATACGTTGATGTTTCCAAGATATATTATTATTTCAATGAATCAATCAATCAAATTCACAACGTACAAATAGTAAGTGTCTGTGGCCACAATATAACTACATATATACCTAGAAAACAGAATAAAACAACATTTTTAAATCAAATTTTCTTTTGAAAATAAAAAAAAGTATACCTACCTACTAAGAACTTCGTTCAATTTATGTAAATGTATTTGAAAATTAAACATAAAACAGTTAGAAATGTAAAAATATACAAAAAGCGTGTAACGAACGAACTTACGAACTCTTACGAACTTATGGTATCTACATTTTAATGCACGTATGTAGGTATCTTCCAACCATAAATATTCCATGCATAAAAAAAGAAACCAAATGCTTATTTTTTATTTCCTCATCGGAAAGAAACAACTCATCAGTATCAACGCCAATGACTAAGGAAAATGTTTACGGTAGAGTTTCCGACAAATGTAGAGTCGTATAAAGCAATTAGCTATTTCCGGTATTATGAGTCGCATTTCCATCGTGTCACATTGTTTATTAATTGGTTTGTAGGGTTAGATAAGCTGTTTTACTTATTAATAAACGATGTATTATATATATAAATATGTACATCTTTTCCATGATCCGTCCATTCCAGTTTCCAGCTAATTAAATAACATTTTCGCGTCGCCTCTATACTCTATACTGTCATTAAAACTGGTTCATAATATACGAATACATATACATTGACGTATTGAGGGCGATCTGTAAATCGTAAACTGGCTTTATCGGAACACACTAGAGTATCCGTTGAATTATAGGCCCTTGGGATATTTCTGCCGAACTTGACCGAACTTGCCGAATCTAAACCGAAACACCGTTCGTAAAAATCAATACTGTAAAAATTGTCTCTAATACTTAACAATAATAATAATCGTAAAATCGGTAGGTATATTTCATTGTGATAGTTATATTTTAATTTGTGAAGAATGGGCACCTGAACCATTTATTGAGACAACATATCAGTGTCATGTTGGTTTACTATACGATTTTAATTTCTTGTCATTTGTCGACATTAAATAGGATTTAAAGATGTAGGTACATTGCATATTTATTATCTTTAGTGACAGAACGACAGAAATCTATATAAAACAGGAAGGTGAATGACCGACCCAGACATCTACGCACATTTAATGACTCAATAAAAATATTTGGATATTCCACCATTATGGCAGTAAAATAGAGGTAGACAGATTGTATGAAATTGAGCAGCTGAAATTTTAAATTCACTCTCTTCGTTTTCAGAAATTAAATTTTAACGAATATTTATAAGGTCACAATTTAAAAGCTCAGCATCAGTATTTCATCGTCATTATCATCAACGGCGAAGTACATATTTAACGTTCCATTCTTAGCCTCGGACCTCTTCTCAGAATCAGATGGATTAAGGCCATAGTCTACCTCACTAAGTGCGATTTGACAGACTTCAACGTACTTGAGTACCTACGAGAACATTATGGAGCGCTGTAAAGAGCGCGGGATTCTCACGGTGTTTTAGCTTCAGCTTATTTTATCTTCAAAACGACGCATTCAAATCTTAGATCCCACCTCATAGTCAACCTGCTCATCATACTGAGTTTATTCGGTAATAAAAATACATGTCTAGAATAATAAACGAAAAGATTTTTTAGAAACCTTGGTAAAACCAACGAGCAAAGGAGAATGATTTTGAATTCTTGTCATTATTTCACAAATCAAATGTTGCCCTACAAAATGTCTACCTCTGAAGGTTAATAGGAACACTTACTACATTATATGTATTCAAATATCATAATAAGACAACCCCAGTATCTGGTTTACGTCACTACATCGACCTAAATTTTAGCTTAAATATTTGCAGTCTTGTGTTTACTTCCTGAACACATCAAGCTGCTATGCGAATTCATTTGGTACCTACCTACTTTATGAACAAAAAACGACGATTGTATCATTATTACGAGAGTTTCACTCAGTCAAAAACACTAGCAAGGCCGTGACAATTAACGTGCGATAACACCTTGACGGATCAAAGTCCGTAACAGAAAAATTATCAGTCAATAAATATATTATGTTCGATTGTTTATGTCATCTTCGTTATTCCGTTTAAATTTCTATTAATGAAGGTAAAAAGTGTAATCTGAAGGAAATTACTGAAACGTTCAAATGTACAGTATTATAGTTTTGAATTTGGAGATAAACGTACGGAAAACAATTTTATCAATGAATAGGAGTCATTTCTAACATTGTCATTTCATAACAAATTTCTAAATAGAAATAATTGCATACTTCCAAAATTGTAACCAATCTACAGTGATAGTATCCTCGAATGGTGTAAAACTAAGTCATCGGGCAATGATCTAGTGTGACCCTCTGGCGATTCATTGTCATGTTCAATATTTTGGTTTTGGCTGTTGGGAAAGCGCGATGCTACAAACGTGTAAGACAAATAAAAAAAATTGACAACAAAATATCTAACAAATGCAGATATTTATTTAACAATAAAAACTTATGTAAAATAAATTTCACCTACCCTTTCGATGCGGTCACTGATTAAGTGGCTTGAACGAATTCGGAATCCACAATGAATTTTCATCACTCTATGATAGGGGCACAATGTAAACATTGGACTTGATTACATCAATGACAAGCTGTATTATATCACGAGTACTCACGACCAAAGGGAAAATAAGAGGACAGCTATACGTGTGCGAGGAGGAAAGAAACAATGGCTGGTCCAATTCGCCACGGAGTTCACCGTCCGCAGCGCGAAAGAGCGCGAAGACAGGCGACGAGCGACCGCGTCCGACTCACATCGCTACTGAGTTGTGACTATTCTATTCAAGCACCGCAACAATATCTGACGCCAAAAGAAAGAGCCCAATTATCTATATACCTACCTACTATATAGTGTACTCGCAGACGTACTAGGTAGTGACGTCATTTCATTCAAGAAGCGAGGTGCAAAATTTTCATTGAACGTCGCTATCCTTGAAAAGCACGCGTGAGCGAGATCGACCGATGTTTCATCACGCTTTTTTGTACACAATAACTTCCACAATGACTTCCATTCAATCATCAATTCTAAAATTTGTAGGAGTTGATGTAAACTATGTTGGAGTACTTATTTCTCTAAAATATTATATTACGATCATTTTATAAGGAAGCCAATATTACAAATATATGACGTAGTTTTAAATAGTCCTTCATGTACGAAACCCTTATATTAGAATAACTGGCAACGCTGAAGAGAAGTCGTTAACGGGTTGCCAAATCATTATCCGCATCATTACTTGCAAAATCAGTACGAACACATCCCTACTAATATTATAAATGCGATTGTAACTCTGTCTGTCTGTCTGTCTGTATGTCTGGTCGACTTTCACGCCTAAACCACTGAACAGATTTTAATGAAATTTGGTACAACTATGTATATATTTGACTTATGGAAAGGATATAAGGCACTTTTCATCGCGAAAAAAGGGGTTGAAGGGGCTGAAATAGCGGGTGAAAGTTTGTATGGAAATTCGTCATTAATATCCTAGGCTAGGATTCTCGCGGGGTAGGTACTAATGCGAGAGAAACTTTGTGACACATTGATATCCACGCTGGCGCAGCCGCGCGCACAGCTACTACAGTAATAAATAAGCACGAATAAACCCAAGTTTGACAAGTTCAACAAGGGAACCACTGGAATGTTGACTATTTCAACAACAGCTGGCACCATTGTTTGGTGACACAAATAGTTGCAGAGGAAAAACTGCCGCAATTCAACCTTACAGTACCTACTCACCGCCGTCAATATGGTGTAATTGTTTGTAAATCTAAAGAGTATCTAGTGGCCCTTAATCGTTAAGTAGAATCTATGAAAAATATAGATTGCCACGTCAATGGGCGGCTTCCAGGTTAATGAGTAAAATCATTTCAATTCCAGATACAAGCTGTAGTTAACACGAGGAGCAGCTGACTATACCATAACCCTTGCTACTTGTACTTGTACGAAGCTTGAAAAAAATAGCGAAACAATTCACGAGAAACGTTTTAGAACAGGTAATGACTTTCCTCTATACAATGACAGCTCATATCCATATAGTTGCAATTCATTATTTTTTTCTTTAGACAATTCCACACAGGGCTGTCAAATTAAGCAATCAATTGTTTATTTTATGATAAGCGGACAGCTGATAAACATATGTACATATTTTGTATATGCATAAGCACTCTGTCCTATTTATATGTATATGTTTTATTAGCCTCAGACACATAACAAACAAATGGCTCGCCAGACAATTGGTTGTCCTGGTTCGAGCCCACAACTATAACTATAACTACTAGATCAAGAAGTGAAAAAGTTACATTCCAATAATTCCCTATATATGGTATTTGCATCGACTGATTTAAATTCTTTTTGAATTTCTTTATGCCGAATGCTACTATTGTGATTGTTAAGAGAATCACCAAATCAACGGACTAAACATAACAATATCAGGAGCGGATTTTTCTCTACCTTGTAAAAGCAATGTCCCGTAACTTATTGTTGTTTAACACAAACAATAAGAGAAAGTTATTTAATTCTAGTCTACTGCAAGAACGGAAATAAATAAATTTCGCAAAAGTTCTTTTCCTAATTTTTTTTGTTTTTGTTACCTGTGGATTTTAAAATATACATTAATGTGTGTTTATCCTGGCCACTAAATGGCGTTAATTGGAAAAAAAAATAGTTTACGTTTGACAATAACACCGCACCGCCTTTGTTGTTTTATTTCACAGAACGGTAGAAGGAACATCGCAACCGCAGCGGGGAATGCATTCGATTGAAGACCGCAGCAGACATGCGGGTCAACTGACATTTACTCTTTTTATGCAGAAATGGCAAACATGCATTCGGTTTCATCTCGTGTTAAAAGGGCCATTGAACCCGTATATTTTAATACTAGATCTCTGTGTCTACCGCTCACTTTAAAACTGAACATAATAGTGCAAGCCCAGCTGCTTAGCAGCAGAAATAGTTGCTGCAGTAGGTCCAGATTGACATTGGTATAAAGATTGGCATCCCGCGTAAACAATGTCCGATTAGGCTGAGAATATAATTCTTATTTAAACTTATCTGTATAAAGTTGTATTTCATGTCTTGTTTTAATTAATTCTTAACACAACAATACATAATACTTGTAACATTTTGGTCTTTGTGTGAGATTAAAAGTATTGTGATACTGCATTTCAACATCCCTTATCATTATCAGAAAATTTTCTATTAGTACTCGAGTTACTCGCACGCTTGCGATAAGATAAAAGTCCAATATTCTTCGAACCGTTTGTAATATTGTGTATAATAATTGAAGCAGGTAAGGTATGTACATGAATTATTATTGTTATACAGTCACTTATGCTGCAATCATGACTAACTTTCTTCGCCTTTCTTACATTTAAAAGAATCGTCAAAATACAGGCTACTTTTGGCCTGTACATGAATCTTATTATTTATTATAAATCGGTGTTTCCGTCTAAATAACATAGTGTTCTGGCTCAGTTACTCACATACTATCAAAATGACTTGACAATCTTCAACTTTTTTTTACGTTGGGAAATGCATTAAGGCATGTCTCGGCTGGGGATGCCGGGGGTCTGTGGGACTCCGGGCCGCATGAGGGCGACCCGACTACCCACGTACCCACTAAAACTCAACGGTATCTCTTCCTTGCGCCTGACGGGCCGACAGACGGGTCGGGGGAACAGCGTAGACTACCGCGACCGATAATCTTCAACTAGGCAATAAGCAGTTTTATGGCGCGATTGATATCTTATTGATGTTGGGTTGAACAAAAATGTCTTCAATTTTTTATCTTTTTATTTATAACTCTCTAGCTACCATTCTTTGTGCATGAAAGTCCCAAGGTGTTGTTACTATAATATTAAATAGTGGTTCCTTGTAGTAGAAGAAATCCCAAAAATTATTAATAGTAGTATTAAAAATAACAATAGTATACCTATAATTGTATAAATACCAGTACACGTATACATAAATATACTATAAAAATATACCAATGCTGTGCATTATGATGAGATAAGAGAGAGATGACGAGATGTGCTTTATGTTGAAGGTAATAAATAATAAGGTATAAACATGCATGGGCTTACGCAGCACAAGTTGTCCTTTATGAATTTTGTATTCACCTTACTAGATGGCGTTACTAGTCTCTGAAACAAAAATATCTCGATTCTTGGTAGTATCGCATTTGTAGTAACCGACACGTAGCGATAATAACGAGTCAACTCACTGACCTTGAAGCAAAAAGGAGAAACAATCTTTAATTCCGAGTGTGGTATTTTTCTTGCTCAAGAATATTAATAAGACGATTCATTCTTAGAAGCTTATAAATCACAGCTCGAAACATTTTTGGCGTGTTTCGAAACGCCCGGGACGATGTTTGGCGAATAAATGTACAGTCAATGTACAAGTTGTATATTTAGCGACTTGTGCGCGGCAGATGGTTCATTCTGTGTTGTTTCATTACGGTAATACTACCTACATACACTACGTAATTTCAAGTTAGTAAATGTAGCGTTATGTAGGTATGTAGGTACTTGTCTCTACGTATTTTTGAAGATAATTTGCCAAAAAATAACATTAGAGCTCTAGAGTCATTTTGGTTTTTATTCCAATATGAACTTTGCAACCATCATTACCATTGATCAAAGTATACTTACAAGTAAAATTTAAACTTCCTCTATTACCAGCACAATAGTTCTGTATTTTAGGAGACTTATTGTAAATACTGAGGTCCACAAAAAACAGTTCCATGAAGTCTACATAGGGTCGGTAAATGTTACCTAGTTTTAAAATTGAACTATTGTCCTTGTATGCAATTGTAAGATATAAATTGTAAAGCGTAAATTAAAAATCACCTACAACTAAAATTTATATAAATAAATAAAAAAATAAGTTTAGTACAGCACACAGTGCAGTCCATTTGGGTTTGGGTTCTCAGCGGGCAGTCTGCAACGTTTTTAGGGTTCTACAACCGATATAAAAGAAAAATCATTTCACAATAACGTATTTATGCATTATTGAGAAGCAAGTTGTGCTCTATATCTCCCCTATTATTATGGAGACAGACTCATGGTATAAACAAACAATTAAAAAAAATCTTTTTCCTTATTTACTTCTAAGCAGCAGTACCTATGCTATCAAGCTAAATCCAAGTATTAGTTTAATCAAGGGGCCTATTTGTGACATCTGGTTAAAAGTTGCTTTATTGAGTGATATTAATTTTATTACAGTTATACTAGTGGATCTGACCACGCGTTGCCGTGGTTACATTATGTCAAATATCGTGCGTTCAGATTTTATGTGAAAATTTATTGACAATTGACATTTATTATTTATTTATTTTAAAAAAACTATCCTATCTTTTAAGTTGGATAAAATAATAGATATGTACCAAATTTCATTCAGATCGGTTCAGTGGTTTCGGAGATTTTCGCAAACGAACATCGTGACACGGGATTGATATATATATATATATATATATAAGAGATAAGAGATTATTATTTTAAGAGCTATGAAATAGTTACCTGTACTTTGAAAGAGTTACTTGCGATTTTTTTTTTCATCTAAATTTTGTCTACAAATGAAACCTGAATAAGTAGCAACCGTGATATGTTGTTACTAATGTATTTTAATTTACATCGTCTTCAGAACATAACACAAATACATGTTTTTAACTAAGTTACTTAGTACCTACCTATGTTTTGTAATAATATTGTTGCATACTAAACACGATACGATACGAATCCCGACATTAGCATAAAAAATTAAAACTCCAACGTCGAACCCTCGCTCGGTAAGACTCGAGCGTTCGTCCCTTCATACTTTTTGTGATGCCACGTCCTGTGCCAAACCCATCCTATTTTAAGGGACTTGCCTCCCTGCGAGTGACATACGATAAGTAGGAGCGAGTTCGTTTAATACAAAACAGCACAAATTTTTCCTAAGCCTGATTCTCGATCAGACATTATTCATTATACGTATAGAGATCAAACCATCTACTTACAATGAATAACTGAGATATTAACTGAATATTTTATAGATGTAATTAAAATCTAAACTGAAAGATCAACCAGAATCACAGTGTACACAGTAAATAAAATTTATTGAGCAAACGAAGCACCGATTTTATTCGCAATGTCACCACTCTCGTTGTTATAATAACAGTCGTCGTCTACACAATAAAGGTGTGACAAGTACACAAAGGATCGCTTTAATTCTTTTGGGACGCGTTTTTGTAGCCCCTGTTATGTACGCACCCTAATCTGTAGCCTGTGGAAACATTTTGTTCACAGTCTATCGTAAAACTGAACGCGGGAATAATATTATGAAGCATGGTAACGACTTTGTTCCTTATAGAAAAGTTACTGTGTCCACCGTTCCTTTAAAAAAAACTTCGTTGTTGTCATACTGATGCGCGTTAAAGTTTTAAATATTCAAGTAGGTATATAGTAGTTTTACTCGTACCGTTCTTATAATAACTAATAACGTTTGATTAGTTAAAGAGTAATCTCATTATGTTGGCAAACTATCTTATTAACAGTTATGGGACGTGTTGGATTCACTTAATTGTTCATTTTATTATGATTCACAAACCTAGAAACATATATTCAAAATCGTGCAAACATTCACTATGGCGAATAAGATAGCATAGGGAATCTGAATAAATTATATTGTATTTTGCATTCCTTCCACATGCCTCCAGGCATTAAGTCCGCCCTTTGTACATCCTTGCTTTAGGTGTTACAATAAAGTGTAAAATAAATAAATAAATAAATACCTATCACTTGTTTGAATGAACGTCAACTGTACGAATCATGAACAATATTAATATCAATTACCCAGGTACATGGGGGTCATTATCATTATTACGTACGGGGCAACATGAATACCTAATATTCATTGATAAGAAAATGTCATTCGTTTACCTATTGCTATAATTTGTGTATTTACGTTACCAAGTTAACCTATTATCATAAAATAATAGTAATAATAATAAGTTTATTCTTAACCGCTCTATACGTACCAATAGGGTTAACAATTACGGTGGTCTAAATTCCCTTGGCAAAGATTCCAAGCAATTTGAAAGTTTTGGCATCGGTTTTTCCCCTTAAAATGTTGAAACATTTGCAAAAGAAATCGGCCTCATCACCTCAATAATTGTACAAAGTAATGCATAATTTATTTAGATGTCACGTAGGTCTACGCTACCTCTGGCTCTCGATACCTATGTAAATCAATTATATATGAGTTTTAATGAATATAAAAAAAATCATTCCAACATTGTTCTAAGTACCATTAGTCTATTTTTCATGATAATATTGGACTGCTAATATCAATTTAACTATTAAACTTTAATTATGTATTTTTAACAGAGATTACAGTTTGTTATAGTAGACGAAACAGAATCAACTCACAAATTTAAAAACTCACTCTAATGCTTAAGAATGTAGGTAAGTACCTACTAGGTTATTTATGTATACAAAGTAGGTATTTTTATACAAATGGCAGCGAAGCCTGCTCGCAGTTCATTTTGTTATTGTCATCCAGTAAAACATTTAATTTTAAAAATATTAACTAAAAGGGTAGTGAAACCGTAGGGCACATCTGGTTTATAAACAAATCATCGTTTTGTTCTATAAACAATTAGCTTGTTTATACAACAAACGATGTCAATTATGTTAATATAATATTATTTTCTTAAACATTGGGTAAGTAATAACATATTTTACGTATAAGCATTAGAAGGTTGATGCAGGATGCAGGTATCTATTACAATAAGAGATATTTTTTTGTACTCAATTAATTAATTCGTTTTCTGACAATTGGTTAAGCAAAAAAGAGAGTCCAGAGTTCAAAACCGTACGAGTAAGTACGTAATGTTAATTGCTACCTATTGGAAGATTCTTTTGTAAATGTGAATTTTTGTACAAAACAAAATAAAACTTAAAATAAGTATTGGAAAAACGATGTGATCACCCAGTAAGCAAAAGAAAAACAATTAATATATTATCATAATATCTTATTATTTTAATAAATACCTAGTTGTACTGAAGACAGGGTAAGTGCTACAAAGAGTAGGCTACGGATTATTACCAGTTGCTAGAGCGATACCGTGTCGTCTAAGCCGTATTACATAAAAATGCGAAAAATAAAAAGAGGGAGCAGTGAACAAGGCGATCTATCAAAACAACTAAGCCGATTGGTTTGGTGACGTTCCACCCCGGTGATATGTACAACGTACTACCTAAATGCCTTATGTACATAGCTAGTTACTACTTCATGACTACTCCGAGCTCAGTGTGTACTGCAATGCAACGGAAAATATGCGTGTTTACCAAAGTCGATTTGGTAGAACGGTGTCGTGTGTTGCGTCACGTTAAGGAAATTGATAGTGCGCCGAGGTCGACGTGACTAACATAACGTGAACTTTGTGTTTTTATAGTGCCATATTTCAACAGTGACTATTATTATTTCAGTGTAATTGTGAGATTTAGCATGATGAAAGTCATCTTTCCTAGTCCCTACATTCCCTATGGAGGCCAGACAATGTACGACGCCACGACACGCGCCCGATATAACCTTGCTTTGTTGAGTGAGTATGTTTTTTATTTAGACGACTGACATAACATTGTGTTTTACATTTAAATAATGTCAGTATCGCTTTTTATTTTGAATAAATGGAGTATTCTACAAAAGATAGTGATATTAAAGCCTAAATAGCGTAGAAAACAACATAATTACTCGCAGTAATAATATTGAACGTCATAACGAGGTTCCGTCCACAAGATGGCGACGGGTGGGGAGAGGGCGCCCAGTTGGCCAGGTGCTGCCGCCGCGTCGAGTTCGGCGCTATAGCTAACTAAATAGGTACGCAGTGTTGTACATTTAGAACGTTCACAATGGCTACCGCGAAAGACACGTCTACTTTCTTTCTGGAGGCAGATGCAAATCAATTTGACAGTGTTTTGAAGTTATACCCACAAGCGATTAAACTAAAAGCTGAACTGAAAACAAAGAAACCCGAAGAGCTCATAAAATTGGACAACTGGTAAGTTTGAACGTCTTTCAGAGGAGAAAATGCGGCCGTGGCGTGTCAATGAACTTGTATTGTGTGTGTATCCGTGCAAACTGATTTGATAGCTACCTCCCTCGCGGACTGCATCTCTAGTCCGCGGACGGCTCATTAAAATCACTGCGTCACGTGGGATCGATGTCAAATTGACACTATCGTTTTTCCTGAAGTCAGTGTGGGGAAAAATATCGCCGCGCTTAGGCGTTATAAAATGGTGGCTGTCCTTACGTATCATCGATGGAATGCATTAAGTTTTAGTAATACTTTAATGAGCGTTCTCCCGCTAATTCATTGCATTCCTTGAATAAACAACGGGGGAAACAAAGCGAAATAATTGTTATTGTATTTCTAGTAACTGTTGGCTTGTAGAGAATACAATGCTTTGTTGAATACGACTCACATCCGCTCAAAATGGTGACTTGCCATTTGGCTTTATAATTATGTTTCACCATTATTTTAGCCCATCTTTTAATTGCTGGCCACAGTAATAGTGCTCTAGCATTGTCTAGCTCTAGCATACAATTTTAGTATTTTTTAAATAAAACTATGCACAGTGAGTCATCAAATATGTACTCTGCCTTCAATTTTGTTCAAGTGATTTAACTATAAAAATGTATATTATTTATTAAATTAAAAAACGTGTCAAAGGTATAGTTTTTTAACATTTTATATGCATACAGGTTTTTCATTGTATATCAATCACACACATCCCAACTTCCAAGGTTTAAATATTTTTATTTTGTTATAATTTGTGATAAAAACATAGTGTGGAAACAACACTTTCAAGATAAACACGATAGAATCTCACAATGAATTTATGAATAATTTAAATTCCAAATAAATAAGTAAATAATTACTGCCTTCAGCTTTTTAAACTATTAATAAAAGCCCAATACCTTACTATATACATGTGGATCTAACTGTAAATATAATCATTGTATTTATGAGGATTTAAAATTTAAAATTCATAGTATCTTGCAATACTTATAAATTCCAAATCAAAGAAATAACTATTGAATATAATTGTTAAAAAATTATTTTTTTTCAAATAATGAATTGTAAGCCGTTAGATAATTTTCTTTTATATTATGAGACTTATATTATAACACCAAAAATACAGGCTTATATTTATCACCTTTGAAACACTTCATTCTTTGCTTATCTAACATTGGTAAAATCTTCACGTTTATTTTTACATATAATAAGATGTTTATTTCTACATATATTCAATAGATCATACAATTCTATTTCATATACATTATTATCTTTATGTAATACATAATTTAAGCAATTAGCAATCCATAATTATTTATCTTCATATTTTTTATCTATAGTTAGATATTTTTAAAACTGCTAATAAAACTGATCTGAAACAAAAATAAATCAAATTTAATTTTTTACCAATCTAGGTATTTGATCCTACTATAAAATATAAAAATGTTTGTCATATTACAATAGGTGTAAAGCAATGGATTTTCAATCATTTCAGGTATCAAAATGAATTGCCAAAAAAAATTAAATCAAGGGGTAAAGATGCACACATGATACACGAAGAGTTGGTACAGCTTATGAAATGGAAACAAGCAGTAAGTAGGACACTATTTACATTAGTCTTTTATTCTCATTATTTCATAAAAATATTCTGTGTAACATAATAATTGTAGAGGAATGATGTCTCATTGTGTTGCTCTTATAACAATGAGTTATCAAAACTTCTTAAAAGTGTTTTTATGTAAACATTACTAAGACATTATACTTGCTAAATGATACCATAGTCATTATAAAAATAGTGTTTACAATTATGCAATGAATGTCACTACATTTACATGATATGATATAATGATTATTATTATGTCTGCTGTCATAATTGATTACTAATAGTACATGTTATTACATTCGTTTTAAGTGTGTATATTTTTAATTATAAAATGTTATTACTTTAAAGCATAAATTTTATTCTTTTTAACATTTTCCAATACATTTGAAGTTGGCTAATCAGATTGTCCCTTGTGGTAGACTAAGGAGAACAAATTGTTCTTCAGTAGAGGAAACCCTAGTTCTACTGGGTAACATCGCTAGGGTTGCTGTTTCTGATTATTCATTACAACAGAAATTTCTTTTCCTTCACAGAGAGGGAAATTTTATCCACAGCTATCATATCTTATAAAAGTGAACACACCGAGAGCAGTAATGCAAGAGACTAAGAAAGCTTTTCGAAAACTGCCCAATATTGAATCAGCAATGACTGCACTGAGTAACTTGAAGGGTGTGGGCACGGCGACAGCATCGGCATTGCTCGCGGCGGCCAGCCCAGATATAGCCCCCTTCATGGCCGACGAGTGCTTACAGGCTATCCCCGAAATGGAGGGAAGTGACTACACTGCCAAGGAATACCTCAATTTTGTAACCCATATTAGAAATGTCTGTGATAGGTTAAATAGGGTAAGTTTATTTGCTCTGAACATTTCAAATATTCTATAGTTATCTTAGATGTGTAAAATTTAGTCTTCGAATTAAATATGTTATTGGGTTTTTAATTATTCTTATTGTCCGGTTTTCATTCAGTTTTAGGGAATTCGAATATTTTCTTGAATAGAATTTTTAAACATATTTTTTATTAAATAATAGTGCATTACTGGTAGATACTATTAAATAATATATAGCTAGCTACAAATTAAGAATGTTGGCGCATGTCATTATCGCCAGTCTTACTCGACTAAATATGCAGGATCTAACCGCCCACCCTTGAGATATTCACTGCAGAACATTTTTGCGAGGCGCGAACGCCGAAGCTGCTAACGAATAGCGAATATGTCGTGGCCAAGCTGTAAGCTAACTCCACGAACGGATAAAAAAAATTTAGTCAAGTTTCACACAGGAATTCGTTTTCTATCTTTTCTGATAAAATCACCTTTTATCTTATTTATAGCCTTTAGTATACAATTTTTACTACTTAGTTGGGCTTAGGATATCTTGGGGTCGGGTTTTTTGTGATTATATAAGTATTTCTTTAAATTAAAATCCAATATTGTTATCAGGAACAAAACGGCTGCGGCAAAAAATGGTCACCACACATGGTAGAACTCGCAGTATGGACACACAATATAGTATCGGATTTACAACCAGAACTACTCGGTAAAGAACCCAACAACCTGACGGTGCCGCCTGTGAACGGTGGCTCACCACTACCACCAAGTGATGAGAGCAATCTCGAACCTCCAACCAATGGCAATGGTAAATTTAGCGAAGATACAATTTTCCGGCATATTTATTTTTTGAGTATAATTTCAAAGGGACCATTTACAACAGGCTCGATTCTATGTTTAAAAACAAATAATCGGTTCAATTGTATCACTGAATATTTGAAAAAAAGAATCAAATCACTAAACTAAACTTATCGCTAACTATCACATAATGTTACAGGTAAACTCTTGGACTCAGTGAATGAAGACACGACGACCTCATGTACGGAAGATTCGCTGGACGCTAAAGCAGCGTCGCCCGCCACACCTGCCTCCCCCTCCGACAACTCGGATTCCGCCTTCAGCACGCCGCGTGCCAAACGGTTAGCATCGTCATATTTCATATCAAAAATCATTACAAAACCCAGTAATAAAAAACTGGTTGATCTGCTCTGGGTGGCAAACCTGTATTACAAAATAACCCCTTTTCTACAAAGATTATTACTATTTTTTTATAGCTATTACAGTGTACAGTTTATCTTGTAATCAGTGTTTAGTAAAAGTGATAAAAGAGTCAGTCAATGTCTGGCCACATTACACGATGGACAACCCCAATAAGATATTAATTTAAAGCGTTTCTCTCGGATCTGACTACCGGCGGGGAATGTTGCGTGTGACTATGTATTTGAACAACAGGTTTCTTGACTCAGCCATGACGCATGCATCGAGTTCTCTATACGACAATTCACGATAACGAAAAACTTTCATCCTTACCCTATTACTTGTGGTTTGGTTTAGTAAAAATGATGATTAATTTAATTCTTAAAAATATCAACTTACGTATAGAATATAACGTGATTTTGTATGTTGGATGAACAGACAATTAGAAGAAGCGAGTTCAGCAGAAGAGAGCTCGCTGGGAGACTCGTCGGACGCGCAGGTGGCGCCCGTGGCCAAGAAACTGCGGGAAGCGACCCACTGACAGCGCGCACCCCCACCAAAACATCCCTCGTGCGCCTATAAATAGCTTTCTAGACTAAAATATTGTACCTAGGTAATTTATTTTTCAATTCCGTTTAATTTTAACTTAGCCTTAAGTTTTAAGAGTACCGGTCGATTTTTGTAAGTTTTATAGGGTAATTGATATAATTATAATTAATTAATTTCGGATGCGTTTCGATGGACTCACCGGGCGCTCCACGAGTGTATGAGATTGTACAATATTTCGCGAGTGTGTTTCGGGAGCGGCTCGCGTTAGGGCCTAGTGTTAGTTTCGTTTGTAATCATTTTAACGTTTGAACGTTCGCATCCCGCGTGACATTCCAATAATTGTAACGAGAGTCGAGTACGTTGGCGGCGAGGGCTCAATCCGGACCAGATGCCTTGACGGACGTGGCCGTCACACTCACCATTGCCTTATGACACAGTCTGCCCGCAGAGTTTAAAGTTTATATGCAACAAGATAATACAAAGGTCGTGTTACCCGGGCGCCGGGCACACGGGCCCACAATGTAGTTTTTATTGAACAAATATAAGATATTAATTTTATAATGTTGGCTTTTTCATTATACCCTGTTTCCTTACATTTTCTTTTCGTATATAATATATTCCGAAATCAAAGCATTATGTTCACTATTCTGTTATATAGTTGGAAAATAAATGGATTTTACTTAAAAAATATTTATTAGGTGAATTTTGCGATAAACATTATTATGTATTAATTCCTTAAGGTTATAAACGTTCAGAAAGTGAAGAATAAAATGGTCTTCATTTATTATCTTAACCAATAATAAGCCTAACTTTATATAAGAGATCAACCTGAACATTTCAGACACTGACACTATCTGACTGATACTGTCATCATCAGTTTGAATATGAAAATCGAAATGTAGGTAACAAAATCAGATCTAAGTGATATGGGAAGATTTACGGGTTAAAATAAAACTAAAGTTCATTAAAAACTTAAAATATTATATACGAGTATATACATATATAATTCGACTAATGTTGATCACTATCTTGTTGTAACTGGGGATATAGCGTGGCTACTCTGTTCCCGGCGGCCATTCGACCGGCGAAGTCTGGTCTCTTGGCAGGTCTGGGGCCTCCCAGAAGGGCATCCAGCACATTTCTCGGCGCCCACACGTCGCTGCCGCCGTTAGCGCCGTTGCCAGCTCCGACCGGAGACAGCGGAGAGTCTGTTGTCGCTCGTATTACCGTGGCTCGAGAGTCACCTGTGACAACATATCGGGTTTAGGAAACTTAAAATAGAACAATCTGATAATTAAATAGTTTAAAGAAACACTACATAATTTATAATGGCCTTTTGACTGGCCTCTTGGTCAAGTGGTTAGAGACACTGACTACAAAATCGGAGGTCGTGGGTTCGATTCCCACCCAGGACAGACATTTGTGTGATGAGCACATTTGTTTGTTCTTTGTCTGGTCGTAATAAAAATATCTATATAAGTACTATATCGTATGTGTATATTTATCAGTTGTCCGGTCACCATAACACAGGTATTATATTACCTAATTTGGGATCTACAAGCCACGTTCACTATTTATTTATCTTAAAAGCCAAAAAAAAAGAATTAAGTAAAAACGTTCAGTAAACTTGCAAGGCCACGTGTAAAAGTATTTATTTAGAACACGCGTCGGATACGTTGACGTCGTAGAACGAACAACAACAACAACAATTGGGGTAGGTCGGCGTCGGGCGGGGCGGCGGGGGGAGCGGCCACACACTACCAACATTACGGTCAAGGGTGGTCGGTGAAACCGTGGCGCCGCGCACCTCACCACCGCCAACGCCAACGCCAACGCCGACACGAGTCCTATATTAGCTTCATCTTTATTGAAGCACAGACAAATATTGGCATCATAAAGATGCAGCGCTAATCACCTCGTAGTTGAATGCCTACTAATATTATAAATGTGTATGTAAGCTTGTTTGACACCCAATATCAAGGATCACGCGAGCCTATAGAAAGCCA
Organism: Aspitha aspitha aspitha; assembly: GCA_018246895.1. NCBI lineage: Eukaryota > Metazoa > Arthropoda > Insecta > Lepidoptera > Hesperiidae > Aspitha > Aspitha aspitha. The sequence goes on along the minus strand of DWGJ01000530.1, from coordinate 9,714 downwards.
ATCCCAGTGTCGTTCGGCACAGTCACAAATATGAATTGATATATCAAGAGAGGCCTTGGCACCGTTCACATGCCGCCGCAGCAGTTGTCTTTCCGGGGTGACAATGACACCGCACCGCACCGCACCGCAAGCAACCATACACACACACAACACACACACAGACACAGCTGTCCAGAAGAGTGTCGTGAGGTATTTTTCTCCGGCTTGTTTCCTCTGTCTACATTGCACTAAAGCCGATGTAAACCCCGGGTGTACTTGAGACTTTGATATAACATGTACAACATTGAGTACTAACCGCATTAAAGAAACGGTTTTGTGTCGATTTTAAATATAAGTTTATTATAGTTAAAAAATTAGGTGATAAATAATAAATAATTAAGTAATTGTAAACATAGTAAAACGGTAAAATCACGTTTTAAATTTGTACGCCGTAAAAGGCAAAATAGGCCACATTTGTCAATGCTGCTCCTCTCCTATAGGTCATAGCGTGATGTTATATAACGTATAGCCTTCCTCAATAAATGGAGTATTCAACACGAGTATAATTGTTCAATTGGAACCAGTAATTCCTGATATTAGCGCATTCAATCAAACAAACTCTTCATCTTTATAATATTAGTATAGATTATCTATAATAAATAACTAAATAACTGGGGACAATTCCACATCCCAAATTAGGCAATTTCATGTCCGTTCTATGGTGACCGGACAGCTGATAAACATACATATATACATACGATACAGTACTTATATAGATATTTTTGTTACGTCGAGACACAGAACAAACAAATGTGCTGCACACACAAATGTCTGTCCCGGGTGGGAATCGGAGCCACGAGCTCCGGTTTTGCAGTCAGGGTCTCCAACCACTCGACCACGAGGCCATTCAAATTTGTTAGAAATATTGTTGAGTTAAAAAAATCTACGCAAATGAAAATAATTGTAGGGAAAATAGTGATCAGTTTAGCGATCCTGTCTGGTAACACATGGGTAGCAGGTTTGATTACCATTCAGAACAAATATTGAAATGGTGTTCACGACCGTTTTACATTAAGGCGTAAAACTTTTTCAAATAGAGTTGCGTTTATCTACGAGAGTACATAATAATAAGCAGATAGGTTGAGGTTGTTCCCGCTTTTTTTCTAATCTCATTTTTTCTCAGCAACGTATTTCGTACGTTTAAACGAAGAGTTCGGAAAACAGTACAAACAGAGGTGGAGGTATTAACTGCGTCGCGCGCACTTACAAAGCTCTGTCAACTAAAAGAGTGACAAAAATGCAGAGCCAATAAACTTTGGCGTTTTAATGGGGAAATCTGACCGGCGGCTGTTAAATTAAAACACGAAAGGGATTTAAAAACGCGCTGCTATGAAACAGACGCTCCACGTATTGTCCAGGGACGAACAATGATGGACTCGGCTTAAAAATGTAATCATACTTGGAAAATGTATAAATAATTGTTTATAAGTTATAAGTTTTGGATTTGTGTGCGGAAGTGTTACAAGGAACCTTACTAACAACAGTATAAAGTGTCAATCTATTACCAATAGTGAGATATTTGAAACTAAAAAAGTGATAGTGCCAAGTTTACATCCATTAGAAGAATATAAATACAAAAGGCATTCTAACTTGTCTTCTGTCTGTCACTATCGTGACAGTTGAACAGTCATACACCTTAATAATTTAGTATTCAGTACTTCGTACCGCACAAAAATTTCAATCTAATATTCCGATCTTGATATAAATTACAGCCTACATGTTGCCGAGGACTAATAGCTATATAACAAAAAAGTTTCATCAAAATCCGTCCAGTAGTTTTTGGTGAAATCCGGACAAGTCGTACAAAAATTTCAAAACGATTTATTTTGTTTTGTGATACTTGTATGAAGACACCTAAGGGTATTTTTTTTAGTTTTTATGCAATGTACAGAATTGAACTCTTCTACAGCTTTATTATAGATTATAGATTATAGATATAGATATAGATGTATAGATGTAGATATGTAGCTGGTAATCGCCCGCACAGTAACGCCATCTGTAATGCTTATATGTTTAACAGTATTTTCCTCGGAAAGCAAAAAAGTAGGATATATAATATGTCACTCTCCAAACCTTCAACTATCAAATAAGTTATCTCCAGACGTTTCTTATTAGAAATATTTGCTAAAATAAACAGTTTAAGAAAAGTATTTGAAAATGGATAAAGAAAATCAGATTTTTAAACTTAGAATCCCATATGAGTGGCCATTTATGTATAGCACATTTAATTTATTCGTAACACTTCTGTCTCAGTTTCATAAGGCGTAGTCACGTTTATAATGCGCCGAAAGTTTCGGCTTCTATTCTCGACGGGAACCACCTTTGCGAAAAGGTTGTTAGTTAACTTTTCTATGAACATAAAAAGCCACTTTTGAATAGCACCAATCAAATGGAAGAATATGAACTATGGATGCAGTTCAAATACCCAGAGATAATACTTTGTACTTACACAGCTTGTAAGACTATGTTATTATTTGAATGAATTGAAGAGAAATAAACAAATGTTGAAGCAGTTTTTAAAGCTTCACCCGCATTCATAATAATATACTACCTATATAGGTACTTACTAAAATTAGTAGGTGTCCTCTCACCAATGAATACTAACTAATAGTCGTATTAACAACTAACTAAGCTAAGTGATACTAGCAGTCCCATTCAAAGTCCTATTCGATCTATCTGTCTGTCCTTTTCACATTATATTCACATAAAAAAGTATTAAAGAAAGAAAAACGTGCCACATCTATCTGGACCTAAATAATGCATCGCGTTAAAAAAATGTCCACAAATGCATATGCAAATCGCAAAATCTCATATTCAAATAGACGAGGAGAGTTCGACACGTAAAAAAATGTACTTGCATACACCGCATCAGATTTTCGAGGCAGCATGTAGAAGTACCAATACCATTCGTATATATCATTCATTAGCACAGCTAGAATCCAATACGACATTTTTTACAATCCCCGGGCACAAAGAACGGGCGTGCTCCCCCCACACAGACAAATACGGCATACAAACATCGCGCGCGTGTGTGGGTAGGGAAAAACTTGAAAAAAATCCGACTGACCCGCGCACACATGTGCATTGCCGCGAAAAAAATCACTGACACAAAGAAAGTCCACCGAAAACTTCAATACGAACTTTTATGTACACACGCGCGCACACAGGCACACCCCACAAGGAAGCCGGCGGTGTGTGAGTGAGTGCAACCCGTGCCTACGAGGGCTAAACTTAGCGTGCGCGCGTGTGCGTGCCCACAGTTGCAAGAGTCCGAAACTTCAGCGGGACTCGACGTGCATATTTGTTATCGAAGCGAAAGCAACTTTATCTCCGGTCATTAAAGTTCATGGTGTACAGAATACTGCAAGAGTTACGACCTTCCCGGCGCTGGTGGACGCTGCGCGGTACGGGTAGTTTTCGTATGAAAGTTAGTGGCGCGAGTTGCACAGACGAGAGCAGCGATAGAGGAGTGTGGCTCCCTCTCGCTCGCACCACCCGCCGCCCGAGGCGGAGGCGAGGGACGGCGGGTCGCGGGGTGTCGTGTCGCGTTGATGAACATTTTTCTCATTTTTTTTCATTATTTTTACGCGAATCGTTTTTAAAGGGTTTCGTCATAATTGCGACGCCGTCCGATTATGTCCACAAGCGATAAGCCCGGCTACTTAATCGCAACGCTCTGTCGTTCTAATTAGTCGATCTGTCAATAAGAGGAAGCGTTCGGATTTTATAATTTTCATGTCTTATTATAATGCATCAGATACATTTGAGTAATGACTTTCATACTGAAACGGATTATTGATAAGAGGCGACAACAATTTTCGATTTCCGTAGGAAATAAATAACAACAAACTATCGTTTGATTTGAATAGCACCAGAACAAGCTATTTACGAAAAGGGGCGCGTTTTGTACGCGAGTCTCGAGACGAACGGTTCGGCGGGAAAGTTATTTTCCCGCGTTTTCTTCACGTCCGCCAATATGGCGACAGTTTTGTCTTATAAGAAAATATCAGAAAACCAATTGACTCCTTATAAAAGTTAATTATCTATTATGATTGCAATTCGACTTTTTGCACAGTTGGATCTACAAAAGAGTGTCATATAAATGATGTACATACAAAAAGTTAAAAGCTCAAGACACCGTTACAACGCCCGTTCATAACAGCCGGGTGTTTTTGCAAATTGAATAGAAATGGCGAATGAAAAGCGTTAAGTTTTTCCTTCGATACGATAATAACCGGAGCGATCGGTTCATAATAATCAAAACGAGTGTTTCAGAACATCCTCCCGCGAGAAGGGGAGCAAAAAAACCGAAGCGGGCACCAGTCTCGCTGTAGCCGCGGCGCGCGCCGCACGCACACACAACGTTCCTTTATTTTATATTACGTGTTTCATTTCGCGTAGACTTGGACGGCGTAGTTTTTGCGACGCGACATGTGCACCAAATTGTGACTTTGGACTGTCAAACCAAAAATGGAACACCGCGAAAACATTTCGTCAAACAAAAACAATAATTCTCGGCATAATTTCTGAAATAACAATAATAATAACACCGCACCCAAACGCAGTTCAAACTAGATTATTTCTGATTGGTTTTAATTTTTTATCGTTTCGTTGTTTTTCGATTATTTCCGTAACAATCACAAACTAATGCAGCCGTTAAAGTTCAATGAGTTATTTTTGTTTTCCAAACTGTAACGAAACTCCGGAGATACCGAACGGACAGACAGAAAGCGGTAGACAGCAGTTCGGAGGAGAGAAGAGAAGATGGCGCTTGCTTCTTCTGTGAGCCTGTACTACTCAATAGTGCAACGAGCTGCCCGCCATTACTTGGAAGACTACTGTCACACAGGTAGGTGTTTATTGGAATTCTAATAAGAAAATACGTACCTAATTTAAAGACATTTCCTTAAGGAAACCAATCGATTTACTCATACACTATAAAAATAACAAAGCAAATTTTTTCAGACATTGTACCGCCTGTGATATGTATAGGAAGAGCTCTTTCATAGTCAAAGCTTTTAATAAGATAAATACTGATGTCCACATCTAATACTCTTAACGCATGCATAAACTATTTTACTATAAATTGAACTTCGTTTACATTCTACATTATTAACGTTAATAGTTTGTTTATATAAATATGGCTACTCTTATGATACGGCGCCATCCGCGACCTAACGATTTAATTACGCCATAATTAAGCCGTTGGTTTAAGTTGGCTTACATCTAAGCAGTTTACCAACGGCTTTAAAAAATACATAGGTTTATCGTACAATTGTTTTAATAATTAATCGGCACGATATTACACATCGTAATAACATTAGTATTATATGTCATTATTATTAATTATTATTCTACATAACATAGGATAGTCTTAGTAGTTGTTGTTGGCTTCGCCTGCTTCTTTAGAACAATTTATTTCGTTCACCCGTCTTACCGTTGTTGCGTCCGTATCGCCATTTACTTAATAAAACGTGTTTTCCCGTGAAAAAAAGATATTTTTCCGCAAAAAATGTATCCTATGACACCCTCCCGACCTTCAACTATTTTCATACCGAAAATTACCTCGATCCGCTGCTTCGATTTGAAGTTAAAGAGAAACAAACATACTTCCGATATTATAATAATATGTAGTATGGATATAGATTAGAGCTCGCTCTGGCCAGACCACCGAAGAAAAGTTATTGTACTAAAATTAAATTAAATATAAAAATGGTTGTCAATCTGAAATAAATTTCCATTTATTTATCACTTCGAACGAAATAGAAGCCTTAGGAATCTATACTTCTACACTTTAATATTATAAAGCTGAAGAGTTTGTTTGTTTGTTTGGTTGAACGCGCTAATCTCAGGAACTACAAATTCGAATTGTAAAAATACTTTTGTGTTGGATAGTCCATCTAACGAGGAAGGCTATGACTATATAACATCACGCTATGACTAATAGGAGTGGAGCAATAATGATAAATGTCGCAGAAACGGGGAAAATATTTCTGCTTTGAGAGCTTTTCTTGCGTACGCTGCGTAAACCAGCAGAGATACACCAAAGTAATGTACTAAAGTATTGTAGATCTACATAGATACTATAGAAAAGTCCGCGTCAGCATATATCTGTCTCTTATAGTTAACTCACAATAACTGGTTTTATGTCCAAAATTTCAATTAAAAATATTTCGTTACGTTGGAGGCTATTTTCTTCTGTTCAGTATTAATCCTTATCTAAATAAATGCGTTCGTTAGCTTCGCCGTTAAATATAGATCAAAATAATTTCGAAGATATTATAGATTTAAGCCTCCGAAAAAATATTATTTTCGTGCGCCAGGGGTTTTCATGACATACCAGGACGGCGCGGCGTCCGCGTCGGGCCCCTTCTCTCTCTATTTGTCTGGGCTAATCTCCGGAACGGCTAAACAAACTTTGATGGCACTTTTACTGGAAGGTAGAGGAGGTTGTGGAGCATGTGTAGAATTCTAGCGGAGTCGGCATTTACGCGGGAAAAACTTGGTGATACATTGATTTCAAGTCGGGCGAGGCCGCGGCAACAGCTAGTAATTTATAATTGTTTAAAGTTCGAATGCATTAAAATTAACTTTAATGAAATTGAAACGTTTCTTCAATGGTTAATCTATAATTCATTTATCTGTACAAATAATTATGCAACTAATTAGAGCTACTCGTATAATCATAAATTGAACAAACATTTAATAATTCTATCAACTAAGTATGTGTTATTTTAAATACGAATAATCATTATAAAATCAAACAATAGAGTTAAATATTCTATAAAAGAATTGTTGAAGGATTAATTACATATTTTAAATTAGGGTTGTCAAAAATTATAACATCCTTGTATTAATAGATTCATTACATTTAAAAATACAGACCACACTTGATACTAGTAGTTATTAACTCTACAGAACTGTGCGTCATTCTGAAATATAAAGAAAATCCAAAATTAATTTTCAAACTGCAAGTTTTATGTTGCGGAGACGTATATACAAGAAGTAGTAGCGGCAGTACTAGTAGCAGCAGTACTAGTAGCAGTAGTATACATTGTAGTAACTTAAGCAGGAAGTGAGAAATTAAGGTATTTTGCGCCAAATAAAGAGAACGTTTTTCTTGAGCGTGTCAATTTTAGTAGGTATCCTTGAGGATTAAATTGTATGTATAACACACATAATTTAAGTAAGGAAGTTTAAGTTTAATTAAAGCTGTAAAGAAGCTTAAAATCACATCATTACAAGAAAATAAAAATTATGTATTTTAATAGCAATACAATTAAGTTTGGATTATGAACCATTCAATGTTTAAGTTTGCTATGTTTTTGATTTACTGTTGTTTTTTATGACTGTTCTTATCTATGACTTTCGTGCAAAAATTAGCCACTTGATAATCATTTTGTATTGTTTATCTCATCATAAAGACTTAATAACGTGCACACGTCCTTTCTTACATTCGATAATACTTTATTTAATTATTATAAACTTTCTATTAAAAAGGAGCTTACAGCTAAATGCAATGTCACAGATAAAACGGTAGGATAGTCATTAGAATTTCATATTTATCGGCTACGACATAAATCTATTCTGACGTCGAATGGGTGGAAGCTCTCATATTTCTGATAAGAATAAATCTTAGAAACGAGATCATTTTTAGCGGAATTCCGCTTAACATTCCGTTTCATTGTAATTATTATTATTCCATCATGCCTGGTTCTAACGGGTTAGGCAGAACGCAACGCGCGCCAAATATCTCTGTCTTTCCAAACCTATCGTCTCGACGAAGAAAAATTGATAATTCATACTCAGTAATGTAGTTCGGATGGAATCCTTTTTAAATGCCAAGTAATATTAACGCTTTAAATATCCTTTAATAATCCCTTTAATACAATACATTGAGATGAATATGAATGTAATTAACCTCATACATGACAATCGCTACCAAGCTCAGTAAAACAGCGTATCATCGGTTTCTTGTAGACATTCCATTACCTACCAGAATGAAGCATTTTTCTTCGTCATTCCTGATTCAGACGCCCAAGGCGTAGAATGGTCTGCCTGCCTTTGTATTGCCTGAGGATTAAAAAGTTTATACTCTTCTATTAATAATAAGATTAATTAATAAGTATTTACAAGGAAATCATTGAATCCTCCATTATCGTTTTCCAAGGCGATTTTTCCCCTAAGTGCCAACTAATACAAAAAATATTTTTAGAAGATTCGGTAGTACCATGATGTATAAAACTCGTCAAACAAAACTGCCGCGATTCTAATAGACAAATCGATAGAGTCAAATCCAAACTCAAAAATGTAAGTTCTGTATTTCAGCAATAAATATTTATATATTTGTATTATATAGTTATTCTTATATACCTACGTGACGCATACAATTTACATACACAAGCTTTTTTGCGATTAAACTATAAATAGGTACATTGAAATGATAATACATTGTGAAGCTGTAAAGTAATTATGAACAGTAAAAGAATTATTATATTAAAGCTGTTTCTTTTATATAACTCGGTTACAAATAAATGTAATAATAATATTCAAATAACCTCAAATGTATTTTAACATATCAATAATTTTCTATTGTATACTGTATTTGCGTAAATCAGGAACAAGCCTTATTTGTGTAACGATTTACAGATAATAATTTATTAAAATTACACAGGTTCAGTCACACAAATACCTAAAAGTGTAAATATAAACTTCATACATATCCGTGCTAACATAACATCACACATCCATATTTAAAAATAAAATATTTATTATCCGGTGACATGAAAATTATTGTAATGGATTACACAAATAAAATAAGGCAGCGTTACATTGAGCCGAGACACAATTGCGGAATTGAAGCAATCATTCACGTTATAATATGCGCAAGTATTTTAAAATATGCGTTTTTGCAAATTTGCGAAACATTCAACACAACTGTATATTTATGCAAGAGCATAGCTACCGTTGCATATGCAAATTATATTCTTTATTGTACCCTACACAAATATAAGTATAATGCTCAATAAAACGTGGGTACCTATATGTACCTATATGTATGTATATAAAGTTTGGCTAAATACACATTATGTATTAATATTTGAACAGAATTAGATGCGGGTAATTATGACCTTTTTTATTTCATTTACAAAACCAGAAGTATTTAATGACAGTGTTTTTTGTAAGACAATTTTCATTAAATTGTTAATAAACATGAAATTATTTAAACTTTTGGCTGCGATATTAATGCCCTCAGCTAGACAGAGATATCTTCTACAACTAGAATGTTATTGATGTTAAAATGATTTATTTATGTTTAAACATCGCATCTAATGTAATCATGTAATCAAATTTTCATATAGGAACTCAAAACATTCATTCTAAACTCATTTTATGTAATCCATAGGCATAATTATTTTTGTTAATGCAACACATGTAATCCCCTTTTATTTTTGAAATAAGATATTGGAGCTCGGCCAGTTTGTCATAAACTACACAGAAATTGATAGTATGATATCAATTTTTAACAGAATAAATAAGACATTTATTTGCACAAATATGGGTACATTGAAAGATGTTACATAATTGTTAGTTCAATCTTTATTTTGCCTTTTACGGCGTACAAATTTAAAACACGATTTTATTGTTTAATATATGTACAATTACTAAATCATT
>DWGJ01000529.1:0-29041 GCA_018246895.1 Aspitha aspitha aspitha | reverse complement strand
GTTATATTTTAAAATAAATAAGATAGAATAGAAGTCAAGGTATTTAAGCAATGTTATATACTAAAGAATATAAATAATTACTATATCAGGTTCAAATTCTAAATGCTTGCGAAATTAGCTGTTTATTTGTTAATTTTGTTAAGTGTGTAAGTAACTTAAGAGACGAAAGCATCCTATAATATTTTCATACCAGCTGGCAATGTTTGAGGAGGCCTATGTCCAGAAATTGATGTACGTGAGTTACTCGTAATAGGATGATTATGAAGAGCAGATTATGAAACTAATGACAAAATTATTGTTTTAATGAAATTAGTCAGACCTAAAACATTTCATATGTCACATAGGTATGGTAATTTCGATAATACGAGGTACTCTGTTTTTTCTTCAATAATCTTTGATCCCAAAGATATTTACAAAGTGTAAACAGGCTTACTAATGAAATTTTCACAAACTTAACTGCTATGGTGATTACACGCATTAGAAGGTAACTAGCCCGTTTAAAGTTTTAAGATCTAATAATCTTCAACAGGGGTGAACAAACATACTAATGACAACTTAACCTCGCGTAACCAGAGTTTGTCCAAAGTTCTCAAGATCCCATTACTCTTCAACAAGGGTGAACGAATGACAGTTTAACCTTCCGAACATAGTAATGAAGATGTTTGAGTGTCTCAGAAATTCTGCCACAGGCCATTCTCTTCACCATCACCTGTCTTAACCTCACAAGAAAACTGTATTTTCCTTTGCCAATTTTATTCCGCACTAAGTTCTTATTATTGTAGGATTCTGAGAGCATAGAAGCAGTAACACTCCAAAGGATCAGTGACAGTCCAGTGCCAGCAACCTCCATAAGTAAGCGATGAGTTACATTTAATTTGAATACGCGACACTTATATAAAGTTATTGTATTCACAGAAACAATCTTTTCCACACGAATAGTGACGACAGAAGTTCGGAAAGAGCATCTAGAGATTGATGCTATCGAGATACATTAGCTAGGCGAGATACAAGATCTTTTTTTAAGGATACGTTTATATATGTATATTATAGATATATTTACCTACATATATTTATAAATTTATATTTTTGTGTGTATATACTTTGTCATTAAAATTTTCATCTTTTTATCAGACACACTTTTCAATATATTAATTAAAAAACTTTACCTGATCTTGTTAACTTGAGTGATATAATACCTATGTACATGAAGCCCGTTTATTGTTCCTTGCTTTAAATTTTGTTTCATTGTATTACAATTGTTATCATAAATTCTTGATATCAGACCAGCGTTATTTGTGCTGTGTTGTTGTCTAATGTAATTAGCATTATTAACTTCTATGTTTCTTAACACACTATCTTGGGTACTAACTAACACGACTTCAGAAACCAACCTCGAAGCCATCTCTTCATGTTGTTGCGAAGTTGTACGTAGGTACGTACATTTGTACATACGCAGGTTTTATTTATAAAACCTGTGTATTTACATTAATTCACTCGTAATTTATCAGCTTATTTGCTCAATATTTATAATAGGCGCTTTGTATATATTGCGCTTATTATACGTGATATGATCTAAAACTTTCAGTTAATTAAGAGTTTATAGGACATGTATACCGATTTATGCGTTTTGCTCCTTCCTTATTTGTCAAAGTTCCCCGAATTTTGATTTTTATCAAATCAAATATTTTTATATTACATCACTACAAATGGTTTGTGTAAATTGAAGTACGCATAACTAATTTGTTGCAAAATACAATAAATTATATGAATGTATAACTTCTGTGCCTGTCGATTTTCTTAATAAACGTATTCTGAACAAGTTAACATACAATTAGCAATATAAATTTGTAATATTGACAAAGACATGTCTTACAAATGAAGCGTAGCGAATGAATATTTGAGTAAACTGATTAAAATTTTAAAATTCCTGTCAATCATTATTAATAATTAAATTGATAGCAGTTGCGAGCACTAACTCGTTAAAAGTTTTAAATCATGATAACTACTATACTATATCAGTCTGGGTAGAGTCAATCTGTCATTCTAATCTTAGAAAAAACGCGATCACTGAAGATGTAAAAAATTACAACTATATACGAGATAGTAGATAGTCGCATACTTAGATGATATTGCATAAAAACCTGCTAAATTTCATTACTTTAAAGTAATAAATATTGCAACTTTATTGTTCTTTATTACAATACCTATATGGTTAAGTTAAGCATAAGATTGTTTAAGGTAATTTTCAATAGCAATTAAAAACACTTACACAAATGCGACATCAAAATTTTAAGTAAGGACATTGGAGAATAAGACGGAAGTATCTTTATCTGTATTTAGACAATTTAGGTATTAGCTGAATGAGGAAGGGTCAACACTGTTGACTGTGTATAAAATTTTCTAGAACATTTATCATATCTTGTGCACGAAGGTTGTCTTCAACGTAACAGCTTAACAATATTCCAAATTACTTTTGTTCTTGGTGTACAAATCCGACTTATAAAAAGTGCAAATTTTTAGAAATAATGTTATTTTCATATTAATAAAAATATCAATACTCAGTAGAACAAATCACTAAACAGTAAACAAGAAAATATTGTCCACAAGAAATAAATCAAACAACTTAACGCAGTATAAAGTTTAGAAATAATATTAGCATTAGAGTGAAGTCAAAACAACTTAGGAGTGCCGTAAAACAGAAACAGATTTAATGAAACAGGTCGAGGTATCGAATTTAAACGCAAACGAAATGTTTAAATCTTGCAAATTAGTTTGGTTAGAACTAATCTTACTCTGAGACTGAGCTCTAATCTTCTTATTTGTTTAGATGTTTTATTTAAAGTTATTTAAAGTTTTAAACAACATGCAGTTGTTATATTTATGTTACGTGGCAAGCATCTACTACCGATGTAATAGTAAACCTATATATACTAATATTATAAAGTTGAACAGTTTTGTTGAATGCAGAAATCTCAGGAGCTACTGGTTCGAATTGAAAAATTATTTTTGTGTTGAATAGTCCACTTATTGAGTAAGGCTATAACATCACACTATGACTAATAGGAGTGGAGCAGCAATGACAAATGTTGCTAAAACGGGGAAATTTTGTTTTCCACGCGGGTGAAACCGTGGGCACAGCTAGTTATAAATAAAGTATCAAATCGGACCCAATTTGGCCTAATTGGCCTAATTTGGCCTAATAATCACAGAATGATACCAGATATATGTATGTATACTTAAAGCTACAAGCAGGTGGAAGTGTGCTCTTTTAATCTACTTTACTTCATATGTTTTTAATTTAAGAAATAAACATTATAGTTAATAAATTCTGGTGGAATTGCCCGCTACCGAATATACTTACAGTATCAATATGTACTTTTGGATCACCAAAAATACTGTTATAGAAATGTTATGACCAAGAAATTCTCCATCCGGATAAAATACCTCTTTCCACTTCACATTTAAAATTAGGTGTCATAAAATTTTAAATTCCATTCATAACCAATAACATTTTGTTAGACAGTAGTTTATACAGAACATGAATTTACAAGCAACTAATCTTATTTTATGATAAATGCGTAATTACTCCCATGAACTACATGAAACACCGCTATAAAATTAATTTGTTTCATAGGTGGTCGGACCTTAGGAAGATCACCTATGGAACTTGTCCTCATTCCTCATCCGACCAATAGATACAATACTTAAACACAATCCACTCCAATCTCGGTGACATCACCCAAACTACACAACAAAACTGGCTGGTTATATTTCCTGTTTTTTTTACACACTAGGTGAAAAAGAAAATCGTTTAATCATACGGAATTGTATGGGTGGGTTATGCCGTTGACAGTAGCGTCAATAAATAAAAATATTTTTGCATTGAAACGCTCGCAACTCCCGGGTATGTCTAAAAACGGTAAGAGTACTCGTAGCAAATATATACATAGCAGATGTTATGAAATCCTCCCTTTCACAATAGACGAGTTTTCAAGAAATTTACAAGTTGAAATCACTCAAGTGTAATGAATTAAATTTTAATTAAGCTCCTGAAGTACGTATATTCTGGATATATGTACATATGTATGTATATCTTACAACCTTATACAAGCCCTTCCTCCACCCAGAAGGAAGGTATAGTTAATAGCCTGAAACTCATTAGGTATGCCTTGTTTAATGTAATTATGTTACTAACGTTATAGATTATTCATGTGAAAGGCACAATTAAATTGTGTATTAGAAAAAAACGATAATACATATTATTAAAACGCAAATGTAGGATTTATTGTTCAGACTAAACAAATTTTCACATCAAAGTAGGACAAGCCCACGCACATTTTTGCATTTTAAATGTTACTATGGATTAAATGTGCAAAGCTTGTTTTCTTAGTTACGAATACAACTATCCTATTTAAACTCATAATATGTATTTATCAACGGTAAACACGAGTAGGAACTTTAGAGCTGACCATAACCTTAATTCGAAGTAAACCGTCTAATTGAATGTTATTATTAATTTAATCAATTTCATAGGAAATAAGTGATCGTTTTCAATGTACGTAAGAAACCTGATTGATAGTGGCAATAGTAAACGTTAAAATAGACAACAATTTATACTAGCATTAAATGGATCGGGTGACATTTATGTTCAACTACAAAAATGTTTCTTATCCCGATTCCATATTTCACTGCGTCTATATAAATTGACACAATCCATCATTTTCTAATCGAATCTATTCGTAATGGACAGGTAGAAAAAGTTCCTTTTATGGCTTCCTATCTGCAAGGGAATCGGACTCAATTTCCACGACGTAAAAAGAGTTGAAATAAATCATTACCTTTACGCATTTCTTTGATTTATTCACGTCCCACGTGAGGGAGTGTCACACACACCCGCCCAGAGGTGCCGTTCCCTTATTTATGCCCTTACTTCACTTTAATATTATTAAACGTACCGCGTCGTGGAATTGAGATAGCCAGTTATTGATTACAAAAGTATCTCCATGTTTTTAGCAGCAGTTACAACTTTTACAATCGTGACTGTAGACCTTCTTGCATAGCACAAGCTATGTTATAATTTTAGTGTCATGTCAGCTGGGCGCAAGTGGACCAGTAAGTCGGATGAGATTGAAGGACTTATCCTATGTTACTCCAGATAAACGAAAGTCGCTGTACTGGTTTTTGTTACAAATTACTGATTGATAAGCTCTATTTTGTTACAATACTAAGTTTTTGAAACAATAAGCTATATACTTATATGTGTATAACTATTCATTGTAAACATATATAAAACTGGTGATTTAGTTAGACGGCAAAACATTATTACAGTCGCATATATAATACAACACGTTTTTTGTTTCAACTTTTTATTTCTTCACACATACTTGTATGCTTCAAGCAAACTTCTTAATCGGTTTTCCCTGTTAGAAACAGTTGCCCTCGAGCTAACAATGTTTTCACTGAGCGCGCAAAATAATCTCTCCGTTTTTATACATTTCAAACAGTACTTTAGCCTATAATTATGATTATTATTAGTTTTAGACTGCCCTTTTATTTAAAACTCATAATAGCTTATAGGTATATCATTTACGTTAACTCATGTATATTTTTGGTTCAGACGGAACCCGAGCCCATCCAGTAGAAGTAGACATATTCTACCGCCCACATAATAATTTTAAATGTAATACTTGTAATATAAACAAACAAAAATCAGGTTAGTCCTAATTACATAATAATCATAAATTCTTATATGCCCAATAAAGTTCTCAGCCATATTAATCTGCGCAGTGGAATAATAAAACCGTGTAATGCCTGAGCAAATATTACTTACTAGGTTTTGCCCGCGAATTCGTCCGCTTCGAACAGTGTTTATTATATGCTTGCCATTTTGTTCTATAATAAGTGCAAATGAAATAAAAGGTTTGAATTGCAGCTTTAATTAGGAACACCTATACTATAAGCAGATAATACCGATATAATATCTTAGGGAGACCTCACACAATTTATTATAATATCAATTTACCTTATTTTACCCCTTTTCTAATCGCCGATAAGAAGGGATTAAGAGGTAAGAATGTATTAAAATAAGAATTTTAAACAAGAAAGGAAATGTTATTTAAGGTATAATACGTATAATTAAATGAAAATTTATTTGCATTTGTGTGTGATTGACGAATTTTTATTATACATAAATATGTATATCACTGGAGTCACTTAGATAGTATTTAGCTGTAATTGAACCTGTAGGTGGACCTTTAGTGGATAGAAAATTTCTTTCAAATTCCATAACCTTTATTTTGGATTCAAATTAGTTAAACATAAATTTTAGTCGTTTAAAAGTTTAGTCTTTACTAATAACAGATTTAATACTAAATATTAATACTTTACTATTAACTGGTTGTTAAAGAAATTTCTTATCGTTGTATAATAAAATGTATGCTTATGCATTTCAACTAAGGTTTGATGTCTAGACACTCCGCAAATACCAACTTAAACGACAATAAAAAATGGTGTAATCCGGTGCGGTATACCTAGGTACCGTCCAGAGAATGATAAAACCAGTAATTGACAAAAGACAGAAGCAACTATGCTTGCTTAATGTACAGAAAAACTTATACTTAAATAATGCATGTATAAAGATTGTCAATTTTTTTCTATACTATAGTTTATCGTAATATTTGACATAAATACTTACCTTGAAATGGACCAACAACATTTAATGGAAGATACGGAACCCTTAAACACTACAAATTATTCACACTTCGTTAAATTCTTAAGAAGGTTAAAGACTGTCTAATTGTAAGATTATTGTTTATACTTGCTACGGAAATGGCATGTGGCATTAAGATTACGATATATTATGTAGTTTTGGAAACTACTTACTTGACTTTTACAAAAATAACTTTACGAACATAGTCACTTTAGCATGAATTCGATTGTTTTAATTAGAAATAATAATTCATTTATTTTACGTAACTAAATAATTATTGTTGGAACTGTATTAATTCCTAACAACTTAGATCAAATCTATCATTTAGTATTAATCACGCCCAATGAAAAGAATTTCTAACTACATTTTGTAGAAAACCACAAACACTATCGGTAATTTTATACCTTCCAGGGAGTGACAGGAGAGGAGTTAGAATAAATGGTTCCACAAATAAAAAAAAACAAATAGGCGGTGACGTTTCAATCCCCAACCTCCCCTTATGCATGCTAGCAGGACCATTAAAACTGTGAAATTCCCGCTCTTTTAACACATTTTTTACAAACAGCTATTGAAATCTTCGTTGCTTTTGAAAATGCCCATAAGTTTTTAAATATCACTTCATATGCTATGTTTCATTGAGCTATGTATTTACTTTCAAGTGTACATTTATTACATTTCCGACTTCCTAACGCAATAACAATGAATCATTAACATTTATTTATCTTATAGGTAAGTATTTAGTAGGAACTAGACTGGACTGGTGTGTTTCTTTGATTATCAGAATTGCGGTCAATATTAGTTTTAGATAGTATAAGATAAGAGCAATCACATTTATCTTATCTATAACCTTTTCTTTTTTTAAAGAAGGTGAAAAATCTCAAGGCACATTTTCATTCCATATATGTACATCGTATTGTAAGACATGCAAGCAGAATCGCAAGTTGAAACTTGTATTATGGATAATGTAACTAAATATAAAGCCTAATAATTATATCATTTACTTGAACTTTATTGCTTACGTCAGTTCGAAATTAAAACCTTGCCCTTATATCCATAGGTTTTGGTCACTTTATTATTGCACGGCCAATGATGGTTTAGTTCTCTTCAGTTGGAAACTTGAAAACGAAGCAGTACACAAAGGATTCCACCTATTGACATATTACTTAAATAAATAAAAATAAACGTCTTAAGTGTTTATATTTAAATTGTTGTTATGGAGGAATAATAGACAAACTGCTAGTTGTAAAGATGGAAAAAATATTAATATGTATTATTAAAAGTTTTAAACAGACAAACATTATTGTTACATTATTGTGTGAGTAGTTCCGATTATCAGGGAAACCCCGAGAAGGTTGTTCCGCAGTTTAAGACTATTAAGGTTCTATATTGGCAACATCTGAGGCATGTTTTAGTTAGAACAATGCGGAGCTCGAGTGGAGTCGCCCAGGCCGCAGCTGTTATAGCTTGCCTTAGGTGTTTATTCATTTATCATAAAAGAATATCTTTCTTAAATGTTCAATTGAACTAATTAATTCGACTAATCGTATTCTTGTGTACATAGAAACGTTTTTTTTAATGTGATCTTAATCTCATTCATCTTATCAGTTACAAACATAGTACTTGTTATAAATACATACCCCCGTATGTCCAGTTCTGTTCCCGGCTCATGTGTGGTAAAGATACATTTTAGGTTAATTAAAAATTTGTTTTTCGGTTTACCCGTAGCCTTTGCTTTGCAAATGGAGTGAGTGCAGTTATTGGCTCTGGGTCGAGCAACTTTACGTTCCCGCAAGATTTTATATTTGGCGTCGCAACGGCCGCTTATCAAATTGAAGGAGGATGGAACGCAGGAGGTAATATTTCATTTGTTATTTATAATAACTGCGAACTATGTGTGAATTTTAGGTTCACCTTTTCTTATTGCGTATTTTTGGAAATTGTGGGGTAAAAATATAAACCGTTGCATTTCTTCAGGACAATTTTTGTAAACGAACTGAAGACAGTCGACAAGATTTAATTAATGTTTAGTAGCTTGACAAATACCGGGTATGTAAAGTACAGGACCGGTGTCCATATTATGTGTCAATGTATAACCGTATAAATTTTACATGTGGATTATCTGTAAAATTTGTACATTTTTATGAAGAAATTTTCTATTTCCGGTATAATTTAAATTACATACAAACACACCAGGTCAACACACCATATCCTCACGCCAGGTCCCTAACGTGGTAGGCAGAAAGCAGTAAAAATAAAAAGTTATCATTTAAACACGATATAAATAATAACTCATTAGAGAAGATATTTCACAATGCATAAATAGGTATTTGTTTTGATCTTATTTTTATATGTAAATGAAGGGTATTTGGTTAAGTCTAAGTTCCGCTGAATTGTTAACTTATATATCTACATACAAACTTGTTTTTAGAGATTTAGATTCATTTGTGTTGGACTATGGTATGTTTGTAAGATAAACCGTCGGAATTAATTCAAATATCAGAATACTTTACCAGCATTTTACAGTCACTCGGCGCGTTAATATAATATAGACTAATTCTATGGCTCAGAATTTTATATGTTATTTCAAAATCATAAAATGTAAATAAATACATTAGAAAATAAATATATCTCTGTACCTTTTTGTAATTCGCCTTATGTATTAATCATCTTATATATTAATCACCTTATATATTAATATTAACATATATATGTATGTCCAATATTGATGCATCACTATGTTGCTATTGAAAATTCCTTTTTTAAATTTAAAAGCGTGCATAGTTTTGATTGTAATTATTTAAGGCAAGTTGGCATCAATCTGAGTTTAGCTTCGTTTTAACATTAACATAGCGTATCAACACGCTATGATTTTGAGGAAGTTGACTTTTATGTCGACGTAATTGTTTTTTGTGCTTACTTTGTTAATCAAAACAAGACTGGGTAGTATACGGTGCGTGCGGTCTACCTTTTTTTATGCTGAACAATATATTAATTGCATACTAAAAGGACATATGACGTTAATTGTTATAAACGCTTAATTGTACATTTAGTTTAACGTACATACTTAGAAACGGAAATATCTACCTATGTAATAAAATCTCTTGTTCCTACTACAATGTTTTAAAACACACATAGTTACAGGTATGCTACTAATAAATAATGTAGAAAAGGATAATATTGACAAAGCCAGGTTATAGGCTGTTAAATTAAACAAAATATTATTTTGTTATTCACCTTAGCACTTTTAGGTATTTATAATATTTCTGTGCTAAATACAAGTATAAATGAACTATACCCGGTTATTACATAAGCCGCATAATTGTTTAGGTGTAATAAACGCCCTTGTAAATAGAATTAATTATATCAATACTTAACAGTTGTACGACTACCGGTCCTATAATATTTTAGCATTTTTAAGTGAATATAATTAAATGGTTTAAAGGTACAATACCGTGCATTAATTGAAGAATTAAATAATTAATGGGTTGTTTACGGTACAGCTAAGTAGATAATAAAATAATAATTATTATTAATATTCAGGTATATTATAAAAGTTCATTCAATTCATATTTCAGGTACATTATATAAAATCTTTTAACCGTGACTGCTAGGTAATCCGGAGGTCGCGGTTTCGATTCCCACCCAGAACAAACATTTGTGATCAGCACATTAGTTTGTTCTGTGTCTGGGTGTAATAAAAATATATACCTATATAAAATATTATATTTTATGTATAAATGATTATCAGCTGTCCGGTTACCATAATCCAGGTATTTAATTGCCTACTTTGAAATCAGTTAGCCGTGTGCGCAATTATCTTAGATATTACTGTACTATTGTTCCTATTATTTATTACTATTAACTTTTCAAAGACGTTTCTGATGAAAACATCACTTCACGCGCCCACAATACGTACTTACTAGATCTATTTCATAAGTGTAGGTGAGTGAGCCAGCCTCAAAAATATGTATTTAACTGGTTATTGGAAATGTGACAACCGAGTTTGACATGCAAAGCATTGTCGTTAAATTGCAGTAAATTGTTATAAATATTTTTAAGGTTAAGGTCGCACTCGTTCAGTCTTATTCATTCACTTACGAAGAAATAATTGTTGCCTTTTGGAAACATTATTACATAAATCTTGCCCACTAACAATCCGTTTTTGTACCAGCAATTAGGTTTACTAATAAGAGTACTAGTGGAGTGGAGTGACACAAAATTAGATATATTAAACTAACTTAATGATAATTGTCCTATTTATTACAGGAAAAGGCGAAAGTATGTGGGATACATACATACACAAGCATCCAGACTACACGCCTGATCATTCAAATGGTGATGTTGCGGCTGATTCTTACCACAAATACATGGACGATATCGTCATGATCAAAACTCTAGGTGTGGATTACTACCGGCTGTCTATATCTTGGCCAAGGTAAAGTTTATATACTAACGCGAAGCAGGGTTTCACGAGATTCACCATATGTCGCTCGTTTTTTTGTGGATTTGAAGAAACGCTATTGGGGTTTAACCCACAGATGCATACGAGTACACACTTTTACGTTATCGATATATTCAAAACGCTCCTAACTCTTAGAAACAGCAAACGATTTATAAAGTTAAGCGAGACAGGGCGCGGTCGGCTTTTGCCCGTGGCAAACTTTTTTCGGTGAGCGCGTTAACCAGCCGCTTACGGCTTACGCCTTACGGTATGGTTTAAAACCATACTATAGACGCGTTCGCCAGTAACCCCATGTCCAGCCAGAGCCCCACGTCCAACAGATGGACTTAAAAAGGGTTGCAGCCATACATTATCCTAACATGTACCAGTATAAAAGGCAAATCATCATCAAGGCAAATGTTAACTTCATTTTGTCGTAAATTTTCCCCATCCACACTCTCGATGTACAAAATTAAACATAAATTTAATATGTATTACGCTTTGTGGTCAATGTATATTTAACTAAATATCTAACAGACGTAAAATATTCATATTCATACAATTATTCATTTTAAATTTACGTCGATTACATGGTAATTAGCAGTGCTTGTTACTTATATAGATATATTAATAAATCGAATTAATAATGGATTTTCCTTCCTCTATTGTCAATCGTAATTTTTTTTGTAGCAATCCTTAGACATTATTATTGAGCATTTCATCATTACATCTACAAGTTAGAGACATACATACAGCTTACCTGGTTTCAATAATATTGTAATTTAATATCGCAGATGTTTATTTCCTTCATACTGAATACATTTGTACGTTAGCTAGTTATCTACACGTATGGAAAATTCTTATGGAAATTTCTACTGCCAGCGGTAGCAGTTCATCAACAGAGGATGGTCCTTATAAAATATCGTTACAATTCAAAATTTGACAAACACCAAGCCTCGCAGACTCGGTTGATATTTGTAATGAAATACATACTACGAAAATTAACAACCAAAATATTTATTAGCTTCTCCAATCTTAATTAAATAAATCAACAAAAATATTCAACAATAAAACTAAATTGGTGGAGTAAATAAATCAACAAAAATTCAACAATAAAACTGTAAAGTGATTGGATCTTGATTTAAGAATAAAAGCCTACACTTGTTCAAACAGGTTACTGCCAAACGGAACCGACAACCACATTAGCAGAGAAGGTGCGAAATACTACAGGACCGTGATGGAAGAACTCGTAAAGGCAAACATAACGCCCGTAGTAACGCTCTTCCACTGGGACTTACCTACACCCCTTATGGATTTGGGTGGCTGGAGCAATCCTAAAATGGTGGATTACTTCGAAGATTACGCGAGAATCGCATTCACGTTGTACGGTGACCTAGTCAAGATCTGGACCACGATAAACGAGCCACAACAACAATGCTATAACGTAAGTTCTTACATTTCTTATCTAATGGTAGTACGATCTTATCTCGCTTTCGAGAAGTGCGGCTTACGACTACGGTCTCAATTTCAACTGATTCCCTCCTTTTTATCCCACTAATATTTTTATATATATATAGTACCATAAGAACATATTAAAAATACTGCTTTTCTTCATAATAACAATTGACTGTAATTTTCAAGCAAACATTTCGGCAAATAACGTTATTTAAGTTTTCTGATAGTTCTTGTAACTAAAGTAAAGTAACTGTAAAATCATTACCATTATATATACGAGTACCTATATGGCGTTATAATAATTAATTTATGATTAAAAATATATTATAACTATATTTATTTATTATACCGCGGACATTATTTATTCAGTTTTTATAATAAAACATCATTTGTTTATCGGATAATTCAATTATCTGGATACTTGTAACTTATGTAAATAACATGTTAATTAAAGTCGGAGAAAATCTAATAGATACTGAAATATACCGATTGGATTCCGAATATTCGAGAGACATTCAACACTGGTTGTTTATCTTTCTTTCTCGTATTTATTTAACAAATTATTTTCCAGGGCTATGATGAAGATTTATTTGTACCGGCTTTAAATTCTCACGGTATTGGTGTATATTTGTGCTCGCACTACCTGCTTCTTGGACACGCCAGAGTCTACCATTTATATGACAAAGAGTTCCGTCCGCATCAAAAAGGTTATTCCAGTTATTAATGCAATTATTCATTATCATTACCCAACACAGTTAAATAATTGTATCGTACAAACTACATATAAGTTACAAGAGGTTTAGATATGCCATAGGTGTGGGTTAATCGTCTGAAACTAACGGTTTCAAGTTTTTTCATTCTAGATGTTCGAGTAAACAATATAAGGAACACGTTTTTACAAAAAGTAACAAATTTGAATCTTAATAATTATGTATAATAAAAATATTGTTTACAGGTAAAATTGGTTTAACCCTTGACGCTTTCTGGGCGGAACCAAAAGATTCATCGAAACAAGAGGATCTTGAAGCCTCTGAACGATACCTACAAATGCGGGTAAGTACAATACATAAATAAACAGCTCTCACCGTTTACATTAATTCATTTTATATTTCAATGCCAGATATATTTTTTTATTTCAATCTTAATAACGTTAGTTACTCATATTATTCGTTGTAGTTTTCCAGTTATTCATATTAATAACACTAGCTATTCAATACCAATTGATAATATTGATGATGTGTATGTACATAATTACCTTTAACAATCTGTGTTGTTTACATAGGTGGGTCTTTTTGCTCATCCAATCTACAGTGAGGTTGGCGATTATCCGCCGCTTGTACGTGAAATAGTCAATAATATGAGTATGAAAGAAGGATTCACCAGATCTCGACTGCCCGTATTCACTCCTTTAGAAGTAAGTTTTATGAGATACTTCAGCCTACAAATAACATAAATAAAAGTAAACTTGAGTGTTAAACTTATTACATTTATAATTTACTTGATTTACCTTGTGTTGAAGTTTCTGTTCAAAAAATAAAAACACAAAAACTTTTAAACTTTTTGAATTGTCTGTTCGTAACTGTTATGCTTTACAAAAATTTAAAACTGTATATTGTTTCCGTTACTCGCGTTAAAGTCCTTATCATATTATAGATACGTACTTAGAACTACAACTAACTTGGCGTGCTGATAACGTCTTACATGTAATCTTGTCTAAGTGCTAGTTTGCAACTTAAATCTTGACCAACTTACTAGTACAACTTCTGTAACATAATCCAGTTCGATGGTTCATAACTGTCCGAAAGTAAATTTAGTATAAACTTGAAGGAGTATATTCTAAGTGTTAAATTATTTTTAATATAAAAAACAGTATATATTTACTATTACAATATGATAGCTATTTCCAAACCAAATTTCGAACAACGAAGACACTTACTAATACTAACTGAAATCATAGTAAATACTTTTTATGTTAACACATCTCTTCCTATTCCTATTATAGGACTGTAATAGTTGTAATACCAACTAACTATGTTCACCAAATACTTAGCGATTTAGTTTGATAACAAATAACCGAGACTACAGAACTTGTGCAATATCTATTACACAATGCATAACGTATCCATTTAATTTATTCGAACACAAGTAAACAGGATCCTAGTTTAAAAATATCTCTAAAGATTTAAACTACAAGAAGCAAGTTAATCGCTTAAATCCTTGAAATCGCTTTAATACCTTTGTCGGGAATCGGCTTATAAACTTTTACGATCTCTGCAGTTAACTTTGAAAGATTTACATAAAACTATGTTTTAGATCGAGATGCTTCGGGGAAGTTCGGATTTCTTCGGTTTGAATCATTATACAACCTTTCTCGTGTCCCCGTCGTCGATGGAAGAGGGTTGGGTCATTCCATCCCTGGATCACGATACAGGTGTCAAATTGGAACAGGACCCGAACTGGCCGATACCAGGTTCGAGCTGGTTATCGGTAAGGATTTGTTTACATTAAACAAAAACTAAGAAGAAACTGTTGCGAACTTATACGCGGATATGTAGAGGTCTGCGATCAATTATTATCGGGCTCTTGGTTCACGAACCTGATATCGGAATGTAGACAAATTACACGATTACAATTCTATAAACAACTTTGATTCAATATAAAACGTAATTGTGATTACAGTATTAATTTTCTAAATGCAATATAAAAATATAGCACCATCACGAACGTAACGTGTTAATGAAATCAACGATAATAATATGTTCTATTACTTTAAATACGAATTATTAATTATTTCTCGATGCGACAAAAAGTGATCGAAACTGGTTGAAAATTATTTGCGAAACTGTACATAGTGAGTTTAATAAAATAACCTTGACATTTATCTGTATGTTGGTATGCAAAGCTGGAGTGAACGTTTTTTTACCCCATATATTAACCGAGTCGTATCAGACTGACAAACTGCAGCTTATCTATCTGTTCACTGCAATATACATAATTTAAAAAATATTGGTGGATAGGTGCATATTTTATGATAGATAATAAAATTGTTCCTTATAATTTTCCTTATATTTTTCCTTATATTTTTCTCATAGCCACGCAATATCTTTTAAAGGTATAGGTATAAGATATAGGTATATCCATCAGAATATTCCGTGTAGGCATAAGTTTAAATTAAAAGTCAACATACCACAAAAATAATCAAAGCAAGTCGTGCATAAAAAAGCCAAAAAATGAATAGGTATATATAAATATAGTAATATCTGTAACAGTGTTTCTAAATTATTATTTTATGTTATCACATTAAGCAGATTACGCACCTACCGAAAAATATTGTGTAGACAAAATGCCCAATATAAACAAACTGTTTATCACCACCACCTTTAGTACCCAGAATTCAATGAAGTCTATTTTTTTGTTTAATAAAATTTGGTATTAGACAGTAACTCAACAGTGGATTACAATCTCATAAATGAATAAACTAACCCGTATAGAATAAACGTAACGTACTTACGATCAGCATTGTATCGAAGTCATCGATAATGAGATATAGGTACCGATGTACGTACTCGTATGCATATCCGTATTGACTAGACCACACCGGTTTTTATAAAAATGTAGATTCTTATAATAATAATTTTATGTTACTTTGGTATGACTACAAAATTAAAACTCGTCGCAATTATGTGTCAATAATATTTTCAAGAAAGTTTTCTTTAGGTATACGTGAAATCTAATTTTGCAGGTTTATCCAGCTGGCTTCCGCAAAATACTAAACTGGCTTACAAAGCAATACGGAAAGAAAGTGCCTATTATTATTACCGAGAATGGTATGTGCGATTGGGGAGGAATCGATGACTATGAGCGTGTGTCCTATTATAATAAGTACCTGTATCAGTTGCTACTAGCTTTGCACCAAGATGGCTGCAATATACAAGGATACTTTGCTTGGACGCTCATGGATGACTTCGAGTGGAAGGACGGTTACACGTAAGTGCAAAGTATTCATTGATTTCACATACTATTAAATATTGATGTGCACTGCAGTTACTGGCAAGATTTCAGCTGCACACTCCGAAGATTTTGGATTCAAATTCTTCAACGCACCTCTAAGTTTCCCAAGTCGTCGGTTTTTTAAATCAGTCACATAACGAGAAAGGAAAATATCGTTAACAAGCCTTCGAGTTCTTCATAATATTTTTTGTGGCCAACGTAGCCAACTTGAGCGTTTAATATATAGATGCCAAGGAAAGTAATTAATTTCTCCTGGAATTGAAACTCAATGCAGATTAGCCGATTAAGAAAGTATAATATAATATTATCGTGGACATGTGTGACTATTAACACAGGTTTTTTGTTCCACTTAGTGACCTCATGAAACTGAAAAATATCTCACAATGAAAGCTACTTAACATTTTTATCAACTTCCGCGAAGATAAACATAGCATTGATTGATGAAGAGCATTCATTGTTTTATCATTAATCAATGTAATAAATGTAATCATTAATCAATGTAATAAATAGTCGACCTATAAATACATTCAAAGCGGAAGTAAGAATATGATAAAACTATTGTAAAACAATTCCTATAAAGAATTTTTTCTCAAAAAACACCGTTTAGAAATAATATAAAAGATCCTCTGAAGTAAGACACTAAATTAAGAATGAGATGAGTGGGTATTGACGCTTCTTTTATTACGATACTCGTATTGCAATAAATGACTTTGTAACACGCCACCTATTGATTAATATTGATTCATAGCCATAATTGTTATTGTGGCGCAATGTCCGTAATTGGTCGATGGACGACGACGTCAAATGACAATTAACATGTAATTTTTTGTGTTAATAAAACATACTCGTACTATTTAATTATCGATAATCGACAAGTATGTACTAATGGCTACTACCAAAGCAAACAAAATTTTCATTTTTAACATTTGTAACTACATTTTTAACTAATTACCTTATAAGTGGTATGCCGTAGACAACGTGAGGGTATCTTATCACGAGGCGTCTTAATTAATGTAGTATAACTTAACTCACAACAATGTGTGAACGACCAATTTTATCTTTATCGATACATGTTGTTGCAACACGTGCAAACTCCATCAAAGCAAGTAGACACTATGGTATTTGATTGCGACATACATTTTCGATAGTCTCTACTTGTCTCGCTGTAAACGACGATAACCACTTACAAACTAAAGGCCTGTTTTCTATTCTATGCTTGGGTTTAGAAAATCTTCTTTCTCAAATTCCTGCACCTGTATATATGTATTATAATACCACTCGAGCTGTCCATTGTCACTTCCGTTTCACATTATTCTGTGTGATCAATCAGTCGCTAGTTGCAAATGGATACAATAATAAAGTTAGGTACCTAGTATTGTAGCCTTATGTGTGACAGAAATCACGATCTTCAAGTAATTATATGCATATTAGACGAATAGTTTACAATCTGTTATATCTGTTGTATCTAGTAATTAATTCATGGGATTTTTTATCACGATGTTTATGAATCTTCATGGTACATATTGACAATAGTGGTAGATGTACTAATTACGACTAGCGACAGTCAACAAACGAGGCTTTATTTGTGCTTTAATGAATCATTTGATTTTCAGATCCAAGTTCGGTCTGTTCCAAGTGGATTTCGATAGCCCGGACAAGATACGCACGCCAAAACTCTCGGCGTTAAACTACAGACACATAGTAAGAACGAAAACGATAGACTTTAATTATATCAAACAATCCGGACACAAATCCAATCACTTATAGCTTTAAAGCAACACAAATGCAGGCGATGGTTTATGTAGCATAACGTAATGTTAATATTTGCAGCAATTTGAAAAGTTGGTACGTGTTATATTGAGTCAGTTTAAAACTGCTATTACACAAAACTTGTAGACTTATTGACAGTCACGAGACTAGTCATAGGAGAAATTCGTCACTATGTAACCACTGTTACTCAGTAACCAGGAAGAAAAAAGAGTTTTGTCTGAGTAAAACATGGAATACGCCAATAAATGTTTGCATTCAAGGGCGAGCTTATGATCTCCAGATATACATATATGTTCACGTAAAGCATTTTAAATGTAAAGCAAGTTAAATGTAATGCTAATTTTAAAATAACATGACGATGTATCATAAATATTCCTTAATTATATATAACCCTGTCAGACCAAGTGTTGGTGAACTAGTTTATATATTTAAGCCAAAGTCTTCCACATAAGTAGGCACTGTTAGATTCAAAATATTAAATTACAAATTGGGAAAGGTAATATGCATATAAATTTATATGATACTTTCATTGTGAATTCATAATACATATTTTTGTTTATAATATTACAATTAGGTATGTTAAAGTAATTTTATTGTGTAAATATAGGTTTTGTTACATGCTTTAAATAAATGAAATATTTTTGTTAATCGATTTTATGATTGTTTCCTTCTTTGAATTATGTTTCCCTAATGTGTGTCGCTGGTGGTGTAAAGTATTTTACTAATCTTATATGTCATTTTAATTCCTCTGAAAACAGTGGCCTTTTTTCCTCTTTTTTAATCAATTTTTTTCCCTTTTTAATCATACAAATTAAAATATTTGCATTTATTTGTTAGCATACTACAGTAAATTATGTACTACCCAGTTGCAGTTTTACATATTGTTATAAGTACCTACTTATTGTATCAAGAGTAGATTATTGATATGTTATTCTTAGATTTATTAATGTTAATCGCTGGTCTTGAGATGTTGACAAGTATTTGATTTGTTTTAATTCATTTTTTTTTTCAAATCAAGTAAGGATAAAACTAGTTCCTTATTTAATAAAGTCCATAATATGTATATGAATTCACATTTCTTTAAACAACAATTAAATTACTCGTATGTTCAATAAACAGGAAGGTACGTATTGAAGTTATAATTTTTATTGATCAGGGTCCTGATGTTTGAGGAGAGAACAGTTTTAGACAGCTAAGATTATCAGCAGCATTTTCTCACACTTCACGCAAAATATAAACTAAATGGTGTACCTATATGAATTAGAAAAACTCGACTGGTAAAAACATTAGAATCAGAAACTTTATTTGCAAAAACACACGTTGAATAAAATTCTTATAATATATTTATAACCACATTTAGTCTAACAAAGGAAGAAACATTTTAGAAATTATTAATAATCATAAACTTACTTACAATTTTTACAAAGTCATTAGTTAACGTAGAAAAATGACAGATCCTAACCAAGTGATAATTAATTATGACGCACGATCTTAATATTTACTGAATGCGATCGGAATGTACAATTAGTTTTTAACAATAAGTAAGATAATAACGCAATAAATATTTCCGAATACCGCGTAGGTCGTTGGTAACAGGTGCAATGTACCAGTGGTTATTGACCCGACATTAGACTGGCGATTAGAGTAGGTCACATAAGATCTGTATTTATTCTGTAGGTCATGTTTCATTGTAATCGCCTAATTTTATAAACATTTTTATAAATGTAATTGTATTGAATCTTCGCTTATGACGAATGCTCTATTTATGTATGTAGAAGGTTTTCACGACAAAACGCGTATTAATCGTATAATGATAATAGTTTGTTTCTGATTGACGTTAGCAAGAGACAAAACGCCGTGCCCAATCAAGAATGAAATCAATTTCTTTGGCTAGTTATTATCGAATCAAACCAATCGGTGAACACCCGATGCTTAGAGCAAGTTGAAATACGATCATTAGTTTGTAATTACCACCAAATTCCATAAACAATTTTACAATGCTGTAGTAACAATAAACTGCAGGAATTTGATTTGCTCTTCGAAATGTTTGGATTTAAGTATTCCATTCGCCACTACTCAATCAAAATCTACCTCCCTTGGTATTTCCAATCCTGTCATATTCTGTGCGATACGTCAGGGCGTAATAAAGTCGAAAGAGTAATTAATTTCGAGAATAGCCCATTTACTTTTAATATAAACGGAGCTGTGGCGGCAGTTCGTAAATTAATACAATAGTGGTATAATTATTGGCTTATTGCTACGCGACATGTTCTCGAGACTGGTTGACCTCGGAAACGAACCAGGAACTTTTGCGAACTCAATATTGCCGTATTGCGAGCATTTATGTAGTTATCTCTGTCATATTGGAATCCACAACTGTCGGGATGCTATCTTAAATTTTCGTCCTTCATATTACACAAGATGGTCTAGCATGTCTTTAAAATTTTGTGCTTTGTTATCAAGGATGTAAAATCCACCACATTATTAATCATTCCATCTTGCTCCTGAGATAAAGAAACATGACTAGACTTATCTTAATAAGAAGAAACTAATTATCCAATTGATATTGATGACTAATTAAACCCCGTCAACAAACCATCACGTCTTTCAATAAACAGTAACGAAAGTACATTGTTTTATGTTTAGTTTGAATCACTTTTACAAGTTTTCTTCAGCAAAATTAGTTTACAAATAAATTATGTGTCAGTGCACTTGTTATATTGATTTCCTTAAGCAAATTCAACTTCGTTTAATTTAGTTATTACAAGTGTGTGCTCATTATCAATGGTTACATTTATCTTTGTCAGTATCATTATATGAATACGTATAAAATAATATGCAACAATAGTTCTGTTTCCCGTCAATAAAAGATTATAATACGAGTTTCCTACAAATATTATTTTATAGTTAACAATGTATACTAATATAAATAAACATAAAATAACATGGTCACCGTCGGACTTGGGGCTCCTCCCTGAATAAGAAGGGTTAAAGCCTACACACACGTACACACGGAAAACATCACACATGCGCTGGAGAACTTTATGAATAACTGGTCCATGAATGTTGGGAAATATGGAAAACTTCACTATAATTTCTGTGATTCAGTAGGTATAAAGCCATCCGTCCCAATAATTATTATTTAGTCATTAATTTCAATGACAGTTTTGGGATATCAATAACATTCGATATATAGATTGGACCTTAAACCTTACGTCCTTTTCCAGTCGAAGACGGCTGAAATCGTTAGCAGGCCTGTTATCAATTGACATCTGCAACTGTCAGAAATCAGAACCAAGTTAATTGTAGCAGGCGTTACTTTTCGAAATCTCATATTACCAAATTAAGTTAATGATATTTACAGGCGGTTGAAGGGTTACCTGTAGGTACATAATTACCAAGCATTACGAGCGATGTGTCGTGACATTTACTGTCAGTTGGTTCTGTTAGTAAAATTGTTAATTACTATTAAACAGGAACATGTTGTAGCATTGTTGATTGTTAGTAACATGAATCCAGTAGAATTTGGTAGCATGATTACAGTCACATGGTATCTATTTTATTTGTAGTTTTTCATAGACGCGTTTTTACTCCTGAGTATTGTATGATATGATGATCTATTGTAATATACATGTGAAAACTTTAAGAACGAAATAATTGCTACAGTAACAATTGCTTCACGTTGAAACAGGTGTACTTAAAATAATAATCGTTACTAGAATGCGCTTTAAAGCTAACCTAATCTTTGCAAGGTTTAATTTCGTTGGAGAAACTAAAAGTAGAATTTAAAGTTCGAAAGAAGAATAGAATTCTCCAAGTATTTTTGTTGCAAGTTGTTAAGATGCTATGCTCTGCACAGAAGGGTGTAATACGAACACCGTTAATAGCACCCGAAGTGTTTGATTTAAAGTTATGACATTACAATGAGTAAGACATTCCAAACAAACAAAATTACAAACATACTTCTGTAAGCTCTTTATAACAAATGATCAGAACATCTGTAACGATAATAAAATAGTATTCAATAGAAAAGCAGTATTTCCAACAAGTCTGTATAAAAACTTTGTGGCTGTAAAAGTTCCCGACTGCAATACCTACTGTAGTTTTATATTCCTGTTACAGTATCAGTTTCCAGATAGAATGAACACCAGAAAATGAAAACGAGGAACTAACGGGTCGCGTTGCGTGGAATGAATAAATTTTCTTACTACATATTTTAGGTTTAAATTTAAGCTATCGCGGATTATGCTTGAAGTCACTTTACTGAATATAAAATACACAGATTGAGTTCGATGCATGAAGCAAGTCGAAAGAACCAAGAGGTGAGCTGAAAAGAGGATACCAAGAGTGCCGACCGCAACATAGCAACAGTAATGTCAGTAGTTTAGGTAGCCTGGTCGACTTTACTGGTATAGATAAAAACGATGGAACCAACCGTAATCTAAGTAAACCATTTTCTACCACTTAACCTTATGGTTAAGTTTATACCCCACCACCAACGCATTGAACTATTCATACTTATATACTATATATACTTAGTAATAAAGGTATTTTACTAGGTTATAAGGAAATTAAGTGTATCCGAGGATAGTAAATAACATTGACACTAACTTCTCTGCACGTGAATTCCCTATGGCATAATTACCATGGTTATATACATACATACATATTAAGACCAATAGACGAGCAGATGTCTACTAAAAAGCTCGGCCTTCTGAGTTATATGAAATGAAACGTTACAATAAACGTTCATAATAGGAAACCTGTAAAAATAAAGAAAATAATAACAATAACAAATTCATAAAATCAGTTCTATACCAAAAAATATAAAAGGACGTAACACAAGATACGTGTAATATGCAGACTAAATAATGGGTTAGAATAACGAACATACTCGACAGGAAACAAAAGTCTCTTATTAATAACGTCTCGTTTGTAAAGAAAAACGCGGTGAAAATATTATTTCTATTCATGCTCAGTTCTTCACGTGTAGTTTGTACCACAGAAACTCTCAATGATTAGAAACGTTATTTTTCCTGTTATGATGTCAAAGGCAATCCGATATTCAGTGTATAAAATTGTTCTGATAGAGCGAAATAGCTTTTCCTTGACAACAATTTGCAACACTTTCATACGCCATATAGACATGCGTAATTCTATAATTTCAACATACTATTGTGAAGTATTCTAAACACAGGTAACAATGTAATATTTACATAATTTTCTAGCGCATCGACCCAAAGTGGATCTTGCCATTTTTTCTGTCCTACGCGACACTTTATTATATTACCATAATTAATAAATGTATTGGCAATTAAGACGTTTTTCTATTTTAGCTTATTTCAATGTTTATTTCAAGGCACGAATTGTCTCCAAATATAGTTTTAGTCTATGGTTTCCCCGATTTCCTTCAAATCACATACATATTGTGTCTTGACATTTCAGTTTGTTACGTGGTGTTCTTACGCACTGAGATTTATATCCGCTCTGTGAACCGACTGACTCGAAGTAACAGGAAGTGCCGCAATCCTCATCTCAGTTTCAAAGCTATCAAATCCGCCGCCGTTATATTAAAAAAGCGTTCTTTGCAAATGTTTCACATCTCCTTTGTTTTGGCTCATTAAAAAATTCTCCATGTTTGTATGTAACAACGCTTTATAATGAAAATCAATACAATTGATCACTGTTCTCATGATTATTCAATATTCTTTTCCCACGACACGTAATAACTGCAGTTATATCAGCATTAAAAAGTATATCTGAATTGGAAAATCTGTTAATACGACGACTTTAAACTCGGCACTCAGCGATTTCCTATAACGCATTTCCGATATCTTAACGACCCAGGCAGTGTTTATCCGCTTAGCTTTTGTTTAAGTACACATAAAACCAATAATGAGGTGACTACAGTCTGCTGGGGAAGTCGCTAAAAGAGCAATTAAGGGAAACTGTTTTGGTGTAAACACCCACTTCTCGGCTACGTTTAGTTGTAGTTATTGGTATAATTTGCATGCTGTGTGTGTTATCTAGTGTCAAGATTATACCTGCATTTAAATTTTTTGAAATTAATTTACAAAGCTGACATCCTTAGCAACATTCCTTTATGTTAGATCATACTTTATGTTAATTGCTGTGCCCACAATATAGATACAGTTTTATCCTGCGAGCTATCTTATGAAACATGTCAATCGAAATATCCCGAAAAACAATTTACATGTACTATGATAAATCGTAATATTTTCTCATATCCCCTCAATATTATCCTTAAGGAAAGGTTTGAATTCACGATCCTTTGAGTGGTATGTCTTCACGAGGATTACGGAGTTACGCGTGGTGTGACAAAGGTCTTTTTATTATGGCCTCTTAACAACACCCCATTGGCTGTGTTGTAGCACAATACACGCGACTAGCTGTGCCAGCGGCTTCGTAAATCAATATTTTTCCCGTTTTTTCACCATTTATCATTGCTGCTCCACTCCTATTAGTCATAGCGTGATGTGTTGATTAGTATAGCCTATAGCCTTCCTCGATAAGTGGACTATTCAATACAAAAATATTTTATCACTTCGAACCAAACAAACTTTTCAGCTTTATAATATTACTATAGATAAATGCCAATAAAAAGAGTTACTAGCAAGTTTACTTTCATACACACAGAGTGTACTTCAGATAACGTACGTTTATTTATTAAGTTGGTATTGATTAAATTTATTTTGAATTAACCTTAAAAATATTAAACCTCTATTAGTAAGTAGCTCTTGACGGTATCTATTATACTTGTCATAAACGAAATTTAATAATTTAAAACAATCGCTCATACCGCCTAAAGAAGTTTTCACTTCAAAAACCTTATGATCATCACAGTTTTGACATTAATATTATTTCGTAAAGGAAAGTCTACACGTTTTATAACGTAATCAAGTTTTCACAGTATGTATATAATTTATGTTACCAGAAAGCTTTTGTGATATATGAGTAAAATCCCTTTGCCGAAAGGTGACACATTATTGACACGGATTTCAGACTTTGACACTCAAGACGCTGCAGAGGGAAATAAGGGCAAAACTGATTGAAAAGGTTCATAGGAATACAAAAATATGTACGCAATAAAATATACCATATAAATAAGAAAAAATGAAAATAATATTTTTCTCTTTGACTGTTTAACGGCAATATCAATTTCTACAGGACAATAAAATAATGATATAATAAATAAGATAATAAAATATTCAATCAAATACACTGTGGTCAAGTCTAGGTAGGTACAACATTTCTCAGGCACTAGTGTTGTGTATTGAATCGACGGCGACCATGAGACAAGAGCCTTAATTAGCGGTTATTAGTGCCTGGAAACGGAAATTAACCATGCGTATAATGAACACAATTAAAACGAAGCAACTGCGAAGGAAATCCTTAATTGTGGAAGGGTGGAAATTTGCGGTTTATGAACTTAAAATGAGATGTTTAATATTTTGATGTCGTATTACCTTAATTCCTACCATCATATTTCATTTGACTATCAAGACTTGAAAATTTCTACTTACACATATCAAACGCGGCATATTTGCTCCGAATCAGTCCACAAGCCAAACTATTAGTTCATTAAATTATTTGTTGTTACCAAGATAATGCGAGTGTTCAGTTGTAGGTACCGAGGGCGACCAATCCAAGACTGATGAAGGAATAAAGAGTCATCGAAACCGGCGCGTATGTATGAAGAGAGCTATATATGTTGAAGAGGCAAGTTAGAATCAGAGTCAGATAATAACAATATCTCAGAGATATTCCACAGGATATAAAGCACATACATAGCACCTACACGTCTGTAGTAGTAGACAAACAACTGCGAAAGCCCTTCGATTCCGTAGTTTCCAAATAAATGATAAATTAGGCCTTAGTCACGGCGTTCGGAATGTAACGCTTGTATTGTTTGCGGAACTGCTTCGGAAAGTGATAAATTACTTATTTCGCTCTATCCAACTGTCCGGTGAGGTTAATTCGTTTTTATATACTTTTATTACTATACAGATGTATACCTAGCACATACTAGTATACCTGTATACAGATATAGTGTACGAGTACCTACGTGTATTACGTACTTACTATTAATATTAAATAATCAGCTCTTAGAGAGACAATATTTACAATAAACTGTAATTGGGATAAAGTTGTATGTATAATTGTACCGTTTTACAACGAAAGAAATCAAATATAGAGGGAGAATAAATGCATGGCATATTGTATGTATGAGATCTTAATAAAAATATAAGTGGATTGTAATGCTTTGAGACATCCAAACCTTTTTATGGTTACGGGAGAATCCTTCCCAAGAAACCCTCTTGGATGAGATGATTATGTGGGATTTTTACCTGCTAATACCTTGTTGGTCGCACTGCGTATGTACATACATATATATTAGAAAACGCACCGGTACCTTCCTAGCTCTACGCTCCATCGGGCCCATATCGGAACTACTAGATCCCTTCATCTACGCAACAGTGGCGCATAAAATCATGAAAACCGTACTTTCACGGTTGTGTTGTAAATCTAATGGTCCCTACAGAAATGTTTAAACGTAGGCTGTACACTGAAACACTTCTAAAGTGATATTTAAATTTTTTAAAGTTTCTCAATTCACGAAGGAAAAATTGTTCAAATGACCCAATAAGTGGAACTCATATAAAATTGAAATACTTCGTTTAAATGAATATAAAATAAATACAATATTTCTATTTCATTTATAAGCGGAAAATACTTTTGATTCATGGCTGGTCCCACTCTCGATATACAAGTTACATTTACTCTAACCTTTTATGTATTAGCATAAAATTCATGCTCTTATAATATTTTATTTCGGAATATTTTTCGTTGCGGGTTTCCCCGCCATGGATTCATGGATGCAAATACATTCTGTGTTTTATATTTGGCTCATCCTTTTACATTCATCCTTTTGCGCTCATAGATGCGGAGGTATTGTCAAGATTATGTATCCTTAATACTTTCAGAGCCGTTATTTTTGTAACAGTATAAGCGGTGAGAATGTAGTAACATATACCTAAGTAACTTATAGTTTTATTAAATACTTACATATTTGTGTTGTGTTTCAGCTGTGTTGAGTGTCAGTCAAAGATTCATTAAGGGACCTGGCGTGCGGTATAATAATAATAATGATAATGTAATGAAACAAAACTCTGTTGCCTCCGACACATGTGAAAGTCTACTGCTCGTGAGTTCGTGAGATGATCAAGATTAAAAACTTTAGTAGTGGCGACGTAGTTCGCTACCCATCACGTTATGTCTAATGAGTGCGAAAAGTGAACTTCGGAGAGACGCTACGATTAATGCGCGAAGGCTACCACGTCACAAGTACCTCTAGTGAGAGGCCCTGTGGCTTTGATGAGGGTAAATAAGGCGAAAGAAGTTTGTCAGGACCGTAATCGGTGGAAGCTCATAGTGTCTGCCTGCCCCTCTAGAAAATAACCGTTAATATATAGTGGACAGAACTCCTCGGCCTACCAAATTCGATTGTCAATAGTTACAGTGAGTTTTGCATTTTGAATAAAATACCTATTACTTCTGGATGACACGCAAAATCGTGAAGCGTTCCAAATTTTTTTTTTTTGTGTAATCAAATTTAAATCATGTAGTTCAACATAGTCCGCGGCTCTTGTCCCTTTAAAGTAAGAATTTGTTGCTCGTATATAAACCTTATAAATAAAATGTAATTAAATTGAAAAGGTTTCTTTACCGACGTTTATAAATATTGCACAGGATGTTCAAAATTTAATTTATAATGCAGATGGTTAAATGTATTCTTCTAATGAAAACCAGAGTACGTCATTAATATTGACTACCTAGACGGAAATAGGTAAAGCGAAGCTAGTAAACGTGACGTAAAAGCTTTTAAAAGCTTTTATAAATGTACCCATATGAAACCGGGACTAACAGCTTATCATGTTCTCAGAATCACGGAATATCTCATGAAATTTGGATTTGGAGGAATATTGTGAATAACTCCTGCAGACTTTAATCCGGGCAATCCCTTTACTTTATAAGTAACTAGTTGTTTCCCCCTCACTTCGCCGAGCGTAGGCAAAAAAGGGCTTATACATTTTCCAATTATAAATAACTTTTTTAGAGTTTTTACGTTTGCAATAATTCGGTCAATAAATTTTGTTTATAAGTAAAAATAATATTTCTGTAATTTTTGTCAGTTGTCCTTCTATGTCTGTCGATAAGACGCAGTAGATATCAAAATATATAGAAATGCCTAAAGACAAATACCTTAATTACATTAAAAATGTAATTGTATAGTGTTTCTGATACTCCTAAATAAATACATTTTACGAGTAAGGGCTTGTTACTTCTGTGGCGTAATGCTGTGAATTTGTTTCCCACCTTGGATAGATATTTGTATAAGTATTGCGTGTTTGGGTGTAAAAATCTTTATAAATGTGTATTATCTGTAACGTAAATTGTATGAAAACTAAAACTGTATGATTAATTCCTGAAAGTTGTTATATAATTGAGATAAGTTTTGTACTAATTAGTCGACCGATGGTGATTTTCGATGTTAATTTCAAGACAGGAGATTAAATTTACTTAAATTAAACAAACTATAAATACATATTATATACAATATGTATTTGTAGATA
>DWGJ01000528.1:0-29048 GCA_018246895.1 Aspitha aspitha aspitha | reverse complement strand
TACAAACCTGCCGTGCTTCATCTACATTCATCATTCTCTTCATGCACACGCCGGTTTCGGAGGCTCTTGACTCCCCCGTCAGCCAATGTCTGACCTACTTGGTCGTATTAAATTTAACGACTGATGTAATTGCGAATTGTACAAAACTTTAAAGTTTTTAAAGTTCAAACTAATCCATATCGTGCAGCTGTAGGTGTAGTGTTTCTGTAAAATTCATGGTGGAATTGAGCGAATGCCTAAATCATTAGAAGTATTCGTACAAAAAGTACAAAATTGGGCCCTTCGTGTTGGAAAAAGGGCATACACGTAACGGGTATGTGTGGAAATATAAAAAAAAATCCTTGTGAATTTTCGACTTCTTTTAATACGATCTGTCTATAAATCGCTACTTTTAAGAAAAACTTGGCAATATTCTGCGGAGATCTCCATTATTAAGACTAATTCAGGTAATAACTGTCTTGTACATTTCTTAGCCGTCACAAAGTTATGTACCGGCTGTTTTTGTGTCTCGTGTATTTCCAACAGAATATTACCAACGTCACAATTTCCCCTAAATTAATACTGCTACATTGCACAATAAATAACTTAATTATATGTTATTCGAGATTAACACTACATATTTACAAATCTTCATAAATTATCAATTGTTTTTATACAAATCGAGTGGGCCATAATACAACTATTTATTAATATTATTATTAATTTGCAACAATTTTTAGTTTATATTACAAATTCTAAATTTAATAGTAACGATTTTATATTAAACTAATTTTTATTATAATGGCAGATTATCAATGTACAGCTAATTGTTATTCCTCTGTTGGGCAAAACCTAGAGATGATCCATGCAGTCATTTCAGATCTAAATGAATATCTGAAGAGTGAAATTATATTTAGTGTTTAATAAGTGTGAACGTTTCTTATAATAAATCAAACGGTTTGTTTTATAATCTGTTATATTAACGTTTCAACAAAAATAAACTTTAATCAAAAATTCATCTGTGTTATATAAATTGTACAATTTTATGTACTTGAAGGGAACGAATGCTATACAGTTGAACAACATAATTGGGACACAAAATATCGTAATAAATAAAACACTACATTAACAATAAATTATATACATTATTACAAGTTGCAAGTTAAAATATTCGCTACAAATTTACATTCCGTATTTGAATTTCAAATGAAAAGGCCCATGCACATTACCATGTCCGTACTAATTATAGTTATCGTCTCGAGGCCCATCTATCATGTCAAATCTAGGTGCAACTGCACTCGCTCCAAATCCACGTTTTCAGTCCTTCCTCCCATTATTTCCCAAAAAACAATATGCCATCGCAACGCCATTAGCTGTCGATGTGGTTAGACCCTACCAATCGATACTCGTATATTAAAGACAATTATTCGATTGAATTCATACGTACGGTTTTATAAAGAAACATTATCGTTATAACGGTTCATAAATATTCATAATTTAAATGTGTTTTGTGCCGGACATAAAAAATCGTGTCTCGGCTGTTTCCAGACGTAATAAATATAATTAAAACTCTACTTCACGTAAGGTGTAGTAGTAACATTGACATAATATGTAGAAAGTATGTGGTGTCACAATAGATATTTCACAGCTAATGTGTAATGTTTGATGTATAATGAGAGATCAATTTTCGGACTTAAGCTATTATTACTCTAGTCTAAAGTCGATTCTGCTGTTCTCTTTCTCTAGCCTTCATCTCTAGTTCCTCCTCTTCCCTGGTGAGCGGGACCGTGCTGTGATTGTACAGGCCTTGCGCCATCAGCTGCAGGGCTAATGGGTTCCTCTGTCCGGACGCCTTCTTGATCTTGGCGCGCTTGTTCTGGAACCAGATCTTGATCTGCGCCTCCGCCAGCCCCAGCTCCGCTGCGAGCGCCTGGCGTCGGCGCTCCGTGAGGTAGCGGTTCTCGGCAAATTCGTGCTGCAAATACAATATTCATTGTAATGTTCTTTCATAAAACAACTGATCGTGAACCTACGACTGGAAAGCATCTTTAAGGATGAGGAGTATATAGTGAAAAGGAATTTTTTATCAAACATGATAGTGTGCGAGTAAAAATACGAGGACTCTACATAATGAGTTACACTGTAGATTATTCTATTAGCTGTTTTTAGAGAACTATTTCCGATTTTAGCACCACAGGAATTCCACGCTTCTGAGTAATGTAGCTTGAATTTTGCATACAATGATTAACGACTAATGCCGTATTACTGAAAAATTTGTTCCAATTCTACAACGAGATAGAGACGTTTTCTGGAAATAGTATCGACGTTAGTACCTTTAGCCTCGCCAGCTGTGGACCTGAGAAAGCAGTCCTGGGTCTCTTCTCGTCGGTCGGACCTTCTCCGGGGGGTTTCTTCGGTCTTCTGGTACGTGGACCTATACAAAAATAAGTCATATTAACATCTTTAATCCTTGTTTACATACATACACAAATATTAGTGTAAAGTTTAATGATCAAAAGTCCAAAACACAGAAGTTTTAGAAAAAAAAATAGAATTAGGCAGTAAAACAATTATCTAAATATAAGTAGGCTAGATTTGCTATTTACAAGTAAACGTGTAATTAGTACAGTTCAACAAATTTGCAACAAAATACATATTTTTTATTCCATTCTATTTTAAATAAAGTTTTATATCTACAATCAAAACAATTACAGCAAGCGACACAATACAATCAAAATACAACACAAATGCAAACACAAACACAGTAGACACAAACGAAGCGGACACAAATGTAGCGGACACAAACGTAGCAGGCACAAACGTTGTCACGGAGCACGTTGACGTTTCCGTCAGAAGGACGATGCAATATCTTAACCAATTCAATTCTTGCCAAAATGGCGTCTTTATAAAATTGGTCAAAATATTGCACCGACCGCCTGACGGGTGCGGCAGAGGCGACGGTACCGATACCTGTATTGGAGTTACACTCTTAATACCTCACACATGCACAGATAAATAAATAAATAAATAACTGGGGCCAATTCCACACACGGCTGTCTGATCCCAAATGAGGCAATTAAAGCCTGTGTTATGGTGACCGGACTGCTGATAAACATACATATATACATACAATATAGTACTTATATAGATATTTTTATTACGACCAGACACAGAACAACTAAATGTGCTGCACACACAAATGTTCGTCCCGGGTGGGAATCGGAGCCACGAGCTCCGGTTTTGCAGTCAGAGTCTCTAACCACTCGACCAAGAGGCCAGTCAGATATCACATAATGCAACAGGTTTCATTGATATCCACACTTCTGTAATCAATGAAGTGTTCGTCAAACTGCTTCGAATGTTGTTTACTAACTAACCGCTTAAAGTTTTATGCATTTATTCAATTTATGTAATTACTGAGCGTTCTGTTGTGATCAATAGTTTGAAAACTCTTAAGTAAGTACATATCAAGCCAACGTAATGTTTTAATATAGGTAAGCAATATTTTTCATACAGGCATTTTTTATTAATAACCCAATCCAGTTACACACACATATAACGGCGTGAAAATGAATGCCTATATAATTTTTATTCATTACTAGCGGCCCGCCCCGTCTTCGCACGGGTATAAAACAGTATTTCCCCACTATTTAGTGGATGTAGGAGCTTAAAAAATGGAGTAACTTCTCCCGTTTTACCAACATTTCCCTTCACTGCTATTCCTATTGATTGTAGCGAGATGAAAAGTATACTATAACCAGCTCAGGAGTATGAAAAATAATTGTACCAAGTTTCGTTAAAATCCGTCGAGCAGTTTTTGTTACTATAACGGTTATACAGACAGACAGAATTGACCTCTCTACAGATTTATTGTAAGTATAGATAGATTTGTAACATTGTTGTGCTGTTTGCCCACTTTCCCTTGTTTTCATTTAGATCGCAATACGTCTAGTTTGACGATAAGCTATGACATATGACCTAGTACATAAGTTGTGTCCTAATTGCTTTGGTTTATCATTTTCTAGTTCATCAGTTGATGAGTTGACTTTTAACTCTATGCCCACCACTATGGGAATACGCGTGATGTATGTTGTAAACGTTCTGACCTTTATGCAACTGGTCAGTAAATTAATAAACCTATCAATGACGCGCACACAAGATAACCGATAGATATCACGGTACCGTTCGTAAACCAGTTTTAGATAAACATCATTTATTTGTTGAGATAAACGTAACACGAAAATATATCTATAACCATCTGTTTGTAATATACACTAAACATTAACCTTTATGGACCGCAAGTCTTTTTAAGGTTTATCGTGAGACCCAATTTTCATTTATTTTTATTATTAACGTTTCATCCGATTAATTCCAACAAAGTCAATATATGGTTATTTAAAAGTACCTAAATGGTACTTGCTGCAACGGTGAACGATCTCTATTGGGTTATCGGCAGATGGCCAGTGGTACACTGTGGCCTAATTCATTTTATTGTCCACTCATTTACTAAACAATTATTTAAAGGGGCAAGGCGGCAAGAGGCGCAATAATAAAAAATATAATAACGTTTCTCAAGCATTGTAATATGCCATCTCGATGGGCACCTTTTTAGAATCACTATCCATCATTTTCGCTTACACCAGAAATATTTTAAAAATAGTTATTCGTTAAACCTTTGGTTTTAATAACAGTTTCAATGAACACCTCTTATTGTCGCACTTTGAACACCTGTCTTCGATAGCGGAACGAAAAGAGGGTAGAAAGACAAATAGTATTGGATACAGAGACGTTACAGATAGGCAATAACTTTTACTGACAATTTCCTCCGCGTACTAGATGCATGCAATGGGGTCATCGGTCGATACTCAACTACTGTAGTTACCGTACGATCTCTGAAGGTACGAGTATATCGTAACATAATAATCTCAATTTAATGTTTAATCTGTGCCATATCTATCGTGGCCATATTCGTCCATATAGACGCTGCAGGTTAGACAACATTGCAATGGTACTTTATGATATTTTGCGAGGTCCATTCATGTGACGGTCTTCGACGTGACCTCGTTCCTTTATAATAATTATGACTCCTATAAGCTGTTCCATTGAATTCTCATTTCAAAATAAGAAATAAATACCAATTGACGTATCTGTTCCATATTCAGTGTTTATAGACGTTACAATTATTCAAGCCTCATAATATGAACATTATCTAAAACTACAACACTGGGCCGGATCACATGCGCTGGATGACAGTTGATGTCTTTTTAATAGGTTACAATCGCTCACAGCTCAAACGTTCAAGAGTTTGTAAGTTCAATATTGAAGGGAAAAAAATATCCGGTAATGAAGAATGTTACAAATAAACAAACAAGATACGCGCGAAAAACATAACCCACTCCTTCAGTCGGGTAAAAAGCTGCTGTTACATTGTTGCAAATTTGTAAAAGACCGCATTCCGATTGCCGCTATCATGCCTCGGGTGATACGTGCTTGCAGTTGAGATGTCCGGGGTCATTTGACTGACAGC
The DNA here is from genome assembly GCA_018246895.1 of Aspitha aspitha aspitha. NCBI lineage: Eukaryota > Metazoa > Arthropoda > Insecta > Lepidoptera > Hesperiidae > Aspitha > Aspitha aspitha. The sequence goes on along the minus strand of DWGJ01000528.1, from coordinate 23,542 downwards.
GGGGGGTGTGTCCGCGATATGCACGCCTCGTGACCCCCGGGTAAACTCTATACCAATGTATATCCGTGGAATATTGGCATTTTCCACTAGCCGTAGTAAAATTCCGCGCAACGTTGTATTTTGAAACTGGATAGACATGGAATGGCTGATTTATGAATATGACATATGACTAGAATATGACAGATTTGGCTGGTCCGTTGGTGAAGTGGTTGATGAATTCGCTGATCCAGTTGCGTGTTCGATTCCCGATCAGTATAAAGAGTGACAAGCATGATTCGTTCTGCGTCTACACAACTATGTAAGCATGTATTTTATATTAATGAATTTACCGGAGAATAAGTTCTGTATAGTTTAGAATCAGATCATTGCATGAGGGGGAAACGGGATCAAGGGCATCTAGGTTTTACCTACAGAATTTCCTCCGTCATTTCAATACAAAGATGGAGTTGCGATCAAAGTGAATGTCGCAAGTGAAAACCCTCCACGGAACCCTCAAACATTGGAAGTGTGTGCGTGAAATATTCCTCAATATTTCTTTTCAAAGGCTACCCTATTCAATTACTTTCGTTCGTCGGGTGTTTCGCGAAGAAATAATAACGTTTTGAGATAGGTTTATAAGGGCCGAGGAAAAAATTAAAATTTAATCTCATTGCGGCGCCATTCTATACCGCATTGATGAGCGGGAACTCATTTTCATATCCTTTATTCTGTACCTGTATTCACTGGATATAATATTGTATTCAATTTATAGTTATATCAATTTGAATTGTAAATTTTCGTGTCTGCGTATTCAAACAAAATGTATTAATATACCTAAGTATGTATTCTTATAATCATATGAATGCAAGAGTATTTTATGATAGTTTTACATTTTGACTGCCAAACCGTCAGGCTGATTGTGATGTACTCGTATTCAATGTCAAAATTTCGATGTTCAAAGTTCAAATATTTTATTCAGTTATAATTTTATATGAATTATACACATATCGATAGAATTACAAGTTACTATAAAATTATATCTTATCATTGTGGGGTTCACGGAAAGATTCAAACCTAGTCCTACTATCCCTAAATCCGCCTGAGATAAGCCCTTTAATGTGTAATCTAATCTAATTGTAGGTTTTAATTTCTAATCTACAATACAATTTAACATAATTCCAATTGTTAGTCAACATTAACCAAGTTAAATGTCGTCGGAGGTATTTTTCTTTCTTTCTAATTCTTTTGTTTTATTTTATTCATATTATCATTTATTGTTATTTTCACCGATCACAAAACGATCATTAACTTTATGAAAATTTGGACAAAACGTCCGTCAGGTAGGGTAGAAGCGAAATAAAATAGGTATCATTAATAATAATGTTACGTAAAGTGAAATAGTTTGAAATGTTTAATTTGGTTATCGTTGTGAGATAACGGTGCACGGCAATCAAAGGGCTCGTGTTTACCAACATTATATTGTTATCGAAAAACCAATATTGATTTAACCAAACGTAAGTAACTAATGACTGCGGTAACTGTGAATATTGCTTTTATAATCATACTTGCTGTTCTGCCTTTACCTGTGCTGTGGCTTAATCCGTGTGGTCAAAAGAATTTTGTTTTCAAGTAACACTGTTGTAGCGCTCGCAACGCCATCTATAGCGCTTGTTTGCTTAAAACGTATTATCCCGTTGTGACATAATATTTTTCTCCGAAAAAGCCTATTAGATGTCTGTCTCAAGGTCTTCGACTGCCTCCACACCAAAAACACATCGATCCGTTGGCCCGTTTTGACGTGAAATAAAGACAAACAAAAGGACATTCGCTTTTACGAGTATATTAGTATGGATAGGTATAACTCTGTTGCATGATGAGGACGAATAGGACGATTTTATTAAACATAAAAGCTTTTGATGTTATCTGATTGGTTTTTAATGGTGTTTGTTAATTGCGCAAAAGGACCTTAACAGTTTCAATCGCTTCGAAACACAGAATACACGCTGGAGACACGATGATATTTTTGATATGTTTATTCCTACGGTATTCTCTTTGCGTTGTGAGTACACGCGCATTATTCAATTATGATCTAGCAGCAGTACCGCTTACCTTACTAATTTGTTTCTAAGAGATTTTACAGGTATTTTAATATTAAATTTTGTTGTACAAAAATTCCATTTCACCTATTCCAACCGAACGTAATTGAGAGCGACGTCTCGAGAATAGCGCTCGCCCGCGGAGCGTACAGTTTGAATATTTGATGGGCAACGTAACGAATTTAACCAAACAAATACCCAAAAAGCTTCTAACTGACACGCCGTTTATATTAATACTGGCTGGCTGCCCCGGCGAACTTCGGACCGCAGAAAAACTTCAACCTGATATTCCGATCTTCAAAATAAATTATAGCCTATTACGCTGTCGAGGACTAATAGCTACGTAACAAAAACATCGCTCAGCGCTCCTAAAGAAGTTTTCACTTCAAAAAGTTTCATCAAAATCCATCCAATAGCTTTTGCGTGAAAGATATGATATACATACTAATAACATGTATACTACATAGAATGTAATTTAAAAATTGGATAGTTCAATGAATAAATGAAATAATTTCGAAAAGCTAATTAGTTTTCAGCTGCTAAAATGAACTGAAGAACTGTATTTGTAACGATGATTCTTGTTAATTTTAAATTAAGTTGTTACAGAGATAAACGAATGGATATTTACCCAATACTTCGGGATGTTTCGCCATGAATTCCTGCTTGGCGCGTATAACCTCCAGCCTGATCTGATTCTCCAATGGTGCTTCGAGGGCGGAGAATACAAAGGCACCGGAAACCAGGTACGCCGCGTAAAACACTATATATATCATGAAGAGACAAGCAAATCTGGACTTTCCGAAAATTCTAGAAGTTGCTATTAATGGCTGGTAAGGCGGATTTTCTTCTTCATACAAAATCTCCCGGGGTATCACCATTTTTTTGTGGTACGGGAAGAGTTGACTATGAACGGTCATGTCATCGTCACTCCGGCCTGAACTCATACTTCCATAGGACTGGATTCGTTTGTATTTCGGCACATCCATTTTGAAATTTCAAATATCGAAAATCCTTGAACGCCAACTGTGTTCTAAAATATACGGTATCAAAACGATTTTTACAACTTTTTAGTGTCGAACGAATTTGTTAGATATGTTCACAGATAGATAAGAAACTAGACGAATTTATAGTCAATAAGTCAATCACTGAACTCATAGTTAAAGGTAATTTAAGAGGCAAAATTGTAAAAAATAGGGCGAAGCACCTCGGGTCAAACGTATTCTCTAGTCGGCGAGCAAAAGTCCGTTTTCAGAAGCCGATTTCCGAAACGGCGCACACGTCAGGTCAACTGTACTTGTAAAACCTTTTCGGGTGATTCGATTGGAAGAACAGCATGTACACTTGAACTTTTTGATTATATTTGGCTGACATTTTGATACATTTTAGTACAACGGCACATTAAAATAATACGCGTCCGGTTACTTCAACGGCGAGCACACGTCTCAAAATACGTTCGGTAACTGACTTGAGTGAGTAACTGTGAATGAGCCGTTGCGCAGCGCGCGCGCCGCGCTTGAAGGTATTGTAAAAAGCGCGGCAAACCGGCGCGAGAGTTGTCTATGGTTTATGCTACGAGTTAATGTGACTGTATCGATTGTATCAATAATCCGGTGGTCCACAAACAACGACAGCAAAAAAATATTGTTTCATAACAAACGAGCAGAGGTGCTAGGTTATAGCCTCGTAAAACTTGATTATGAACGAAATAACGAACTTTAATGATGATTTGATGTTTAATTCTTTTCGTAATGTCTGTTAGGTAGGTATTGTAGTGCGACACTATGACAGTTTTTTTAATTATGAAAATATGACTCATAAGTTATTTATGATTGTATTTATGCTCAGTTATTACATCTCGGGTGGGACAAAATTTTTTTTAAGATAGATAGGTATTACGTACACAGAATAATATGGTAAGTAGGTGTCTAATGTAAGTAGAAATAGATATCTAGATTGGCGTGGGGCGTTATAAATATGTAAATATTTGATGCAATACGAATGTGATATGCCTTGCGGGAATAAAATGGACGTTCATACAGATTACTACTGAGCACGTAGTAGAATACCAACGACCAACTTACGACTGTGACTTTCAGACTTTTCTAAAAGTGATACCTACATATTTCAGTTTTAAAAGCAATTTCATTAAATTTTTTAAATGTCGATATTAGTAACTATCTCTGCATTTTGGATAAATTCAGCTCGCTTCGCAGCTCACAAATGTTATTTATCATTTGATGGCTGCGAAGATCTTAAGAACTTTTAAACTACATGAACTTTTTGTAAGTATCCTCAGACAATTCTGATTCTCTAGAAATTAGAATTTTTCTGTGACTGACTTAAGAAGACTAATTTAGGTACTAGCAGATAATCAAGCATGTTAGCTGCCGTCCACCAAACGGTAATCACATTAACTTTATATGTTCCTGCTTCCTGCTTCTTGCTTATTGTGAAGATAGTTAATTCTATTATGTTGGTAATACACCCACGTAGAGAGATTAATATGATTGTAGATATGAACATCACACTTTCATATGCTCAACATTCATTTACATACTCATTCAACAATCACGTAAAATACATCAAAACCCAATAAATTCACGGACACGTAGACCTATTCAAACATTCAATCATTAATTCGGCTGTTGGTTAAAATTACAATCCATTACTAGCCCACTGAATCTAGATATGTTGAAAATGTATAGGTCTGCATACTGGAAAACTCAAAACTACACCTTTTTAGAGCCAACCTTAAGCTTTAGGAAACCGTGCTACCAACATGGAAACGATAATAAAAATTACTATAGCTTTTTTATTTTATTTTACGCGATGGCTTCTCGGTCTTGTGACCATTTTGCCAATGACAAGTTTTTGTACGTACAAGAACGGGGAAATTCAGATTGTACAAAAAATAACGATCGATAAATTTGGAAAAGGACAAAAAGCAGGAGGGTTTGGTTAAGAATTACCATAGTTTAATGAGAATGACAGTTCATTTGGTTTTCAATATCTCAGTCCGTGTATCTGCCATTCCTATCCTGGGACGCACCCCAATCTATTAGACCGCAACATTTTTAGATTTACACTCTTATTTAATAACAATAATATTTACGTGATTATTAGTTTTTGGGAAAGCTGCTGACATATATGTAACAATTCATCCAGTCTGCGTGTTAGTGTTTAATATTTATGTTTGTCTAGGAAAAGGTTTTAACGCGACGAACCCTATATAACGTTTTATCCTAAACGTATTGCAATTTGAAATAAATCCCATCGTATAGTAGGTATGTACCTCGTAAATATATGCAAATATATGCAAGAGGAACGTACGGTGTCACCAGCCAACCTACATTATAAATAAGTTACGACTAGCTTGGGTTCACGGCGCGGTGGCAATTCGTAATAACACGTAACTTAGCTGTTATGTAAATACATTTTTAAAACGACTCAATTTGTGACATTATTGTATTTATATGTATTTCAAATTTAATTTTTGTTCATAATTGTTTTTGTTTGGATCTTGACAATTAAGTATTTGGCCATAATTACACCTGTGATAATAGTGAGTTGTTTAAGAGATATATTTAAGAAAAAATAGTTATCTAACGGTACGAACTGGGTTAATAGTCACAGGTCAACGTGCTTTACGAAGCGTGGAAATGACTGTACTAGATAGTGGTACATAATAGGAAATTTGCATTTGCGTTAAAATTACTAACTGAACTAGTTAACTAACTAACAGTCCTACTCAAAGCGCTATAGGTCCTAGTCCTATATAGTCCTATATGGTCGGTTGTGCATATCCATGGACGGCAAAGCCCATTTGTGATGCACCCTGCTCGTATGCTGCTTACTGTTGTATATCCAATATTAAAGAGAAACAAAAAGAAAACGTATTTTGTTTAAAGTGGACTGGTAACATTTATAACGTATTTACCTGTATATGTACGTTCATAGATACATATTAATACAGGAAAATGGATCAATGCACTTACGAGTACAAACAATTATATAAATATAAATATATGTATACTGTTTGTAGCGTTATCGGACAACTTACATGTAAGTACATAGTAACAACAATTGCCGGTACTTATGTATTATCTATTCAGGAGTACAGATAATTAATAGTTACAGAATAATGTATAGGTATGTATGTTTCTATGCAAACAAGTTTATTTTTCAACCTAATCTTTTTAACCCGCTTAAACGCTTGCAGTGAACAATAAAAAAACTATTTGTCCTGTCATGTTCCGGTCCAATTGGTCCTTCAAACATTCACTTCAAACAAAGCTGTTAAGATAAAAGGACAAAGAACTAGGCTGAATAGAAAAAAAAACAATATTAAAAAATGGCGCATGAGACAAGTATGGCGGGAATGTGATCGGTTAAAAACTTAAATACATATAACAACTGGATCATGGAGGCACGTGTCCTAAATATATGTGTGCGTTTGATAGATGTATCATCTGTTTAAACAATATTAAATCTACACGAGTATGCCCTGCACTAATCACGTTTTCAAGCTAACCATTGTCGAAGTAAGTACATAAATTATTTATCAATTAACTACATTATTCCTTTATACACTCGGCCACTATTATTTGTATTTAATCATTATGTTGTCCTTATAAAAAACAAGTGTGGTAAGCAATTACGTTGTTATACAATTTTTTTGTCTATAAATGCTATAGTATTTGATCGTAGTAATATATTAATCTTTTTACGATACTGTGTCAATGAGCGAGGTACTATTACTAACCTGAAACGCAGGGGTGTTGGTTCAGGAAGTTCATCTTGAGATGGTTGAGGCTTTCCGTCATTTCCTCCTCGAGAGGTCCTTCGATGGCCTGAAATACTGTGGCACCTGTCGAACAAATTTAAAGTACACCTTTAAAATATATGTTCTGGGTTCTGATTGAAAAAATTGGTAAGAGATAAGAAAAATATATATACGTTACTTCGTATGTAATTTTCGCTAATTAATGTATTTTTTCAGATGTGATAAATCCTTACCAAAATAATAAATGTAAATGTAAGTTTTTTTATTACGCTTTCATGTGAAAACTATTTAATCGATGATCATGATACCTTGTACACATATTATTGGAAGTATTAGAAGTAATGTGGATACTTAAGATTTTTTTTTACGAAAGATAAAAAAATTGTGACATACTGATTTCCACGCGGACGAATCCGCGGCCACATCTAGTCTTAAATAAATGAACAAAAATTACAGTACATAAAAAACTGTAGACATTATATAAGTGTTAACTTTGTTTTTATCACCGTCAATTGTAAATGATTTTTTCGAATACAAGCGCCTGACCGTTTTATTTGAGCAACGATTTGAATACAATTTCTTCGTGGGCGGCGCTACTTTAAGGCGTATTGAAATTGGGGCGCCCATTCAAAGTTACAATCGCCGTAAAACAAAATTGTGTCCTTACTCTTAATTACAGTGCTTTTATAATGCCAGCGTCATTAAACGAAAGCAGATGTCATTTGTTTCTTAAACGTATGCTCATTGATATAGTTAATTTTAATCCAACAATTTAATTTTAATAACCGGTACCTAAAATTCCACGCATGGCTGTCTGATTCCAAATGAGGCAATTAAATGCTTGTTACATTAACCAGACAACCGTAAAACATACATAATGTACATATTATATAATAGGTACTTATATATAAATTATTATTAGGTACTATTTTATTGTCTTGTACAATAAGTGAAATTCAACCATAAAATGAGTGTTTGAAATTGCTCTATGTAAGCGTTTCCACGTACGCGCATTCAATTTGATTTAGTTATTAAAATAGATGATTTATGTATGGCTTGCATAGTATCTCATAGTGCTTGTACAATTCTCTGCATTTATAACTTATGTCGTTTGTATCAATGACTTCTTACCCTTGAATATAAAAATACCAATATTTTACATTAGTAAATAAAACAACTTGTTAACAAAAAACACAAATCTTTTCTTTATTTTTCAGAGCGACAAAACCTCAATAATTTGTCAACGTCTTGTCTATGACCAATGATAATATTTGTCTGTGGTTAAAGTGGGCACAATAATGTCAATTAAATTGTCACAGACGAATAAAAATAACGTGAACATTGTAAATAGGTCGAGACGTTGCTTATCCACTACTGAATCCTGTTCTGAGGGCTTTTCGCCTAAGACTTAAGTCAAGTGCCTACGCTTTCTGCCCCGTTACTAGCAAATAATGTACTCGACCTTTATTATGACAACATCATGAAAATGAAATATTTCCAAGAAAATATTTGAAGGCAACGCAATTTGTCATAAGAAAACCGAATAATAATAAGTAATGATATCAGAGCCAGATTTGTACGAACAGAATTTATTATAGACTAGCGGCCCGCCCCGGCTTCGCATCGGTATAAAACAGTATTTCTCCACTATTTATGGATGTAGGAGCTTAAAAAATTGAGTAACTTCTCCCGTTTTCCCAACATTTTCCTTCAGTGCTCTGCTCCTATTGATTGTAGCGTGATGAAAAGTATACTATAAGCAGCTCAAAAGTATGAAAATTGAAAAATAATTGTACCACGTTTCGTTAAAATCCGTCGAGTAGCTTTTGTTTCTATAACGGTTATACAGACAGACAGATTTGACCTCTCTACAGATTTATTATAAGTATAGAAGATGTACACGAAGTACGGCCAGTTTGTAAGGACAGAGATATTTGGCACTCGTTGGTTTCAGCCTACCCGGTTACAGACCTGGCGTGACGGTATGTATGTATTTTTACGCAAATTACTTTTAAATCGTTATCACTTTTCTGTTACCTATATTGTATTTTGTTAAAACATATTAAGGAACGTTTAATAAAGGGAGTCGTTTACAAACTAACTTTTACATGCATTTTCATTATCATCCCATCATATGTGTTCCGACACACCGATGAATATCTACATATTTTCGAATCGCAGGTTAAAACAGTGCTCAGGTAGACAACCCTATCGTATTTCAAGAACAACACGGGCACGTATCGGTGTTGAGGGGCGCAAAAAGTACCCAAAACCGCTCCGCCAAGGCTAATCCTTCACTTGTTATCGCACCAAATATTGAAGAGCTGACAAACGTATCGTGAATGTTTTCGAAATAAACACGGTCGGTGCGAAGGAAGGGTCTGTTTAACGATGAATATTTATTTTAAATCCCACATTGGGAAAGGTAACGGATGTGAAATAACGAATAGCTACGGACATTGCACGACAACGTCACCGCCAACGCGTCATAAAATGTGCGTAGCGTATAATAAAAAAAAAATTTAAAATATCTAAAAAAATTTAAGAAAATTAAAAATATAAGAAAAAAAAAAATTAAAAAAAAAAATCGGTTGTGTTCTAGGCATTGTCCTGTAAACCTTCGACTTGTTAAGATTGCATCTAACCATGATTTTTAACATCTATATCAAAGTATGTAGGTATGACGCTGCGCACAAAAACAATGATTCAGTCGGTCTAATATACAAAAGACAACAACATTAATGAAATGTTGAAAACTAAGCACGAATTCATCCCGTCTCATCCCGCGGGATTCGAAGGAGAGGCAACTTGAGGGGTGGCATAGTATTGCGTAACTGGTAAGAACTAATAGAAAGAGAGGGAAAATCACAGTAGTGAAGCTATCTTAGATTTTATCATTATTTTCTTCGATAACGAATACAGTTACCCATAAATTTGATGAAAGATTCACAGAATCTCCGTAATAAGCGACACTTGATCGCGAAGAAGCATGAACATACCACAGACCGAGCATGCTATGCTATGCTCACTATGCGCCTGCATACTTCTCTATCCGGAACATACCTATCAATGCATGACTGCGTGTTCGTATGCATAAGCAATCTATTTATTGTCTAGACCCAAATATGTTTTTTTAAATCCGAATTCTTAACTATGTATAGTTACGATACGTTTTTGTAATATACGAAATTAGCGGTGTTAGCGCTTACAGTATTACTGCAAAAACGCTATAGAAATTAGCCTCTTAATAACAAGGCACTTCGTATTACAGTCGCCGGAGCGCTGAAATATTTGCTTCAGCGGTTCGCTTACTTTGCGGTTTGTTCGCGAACTCGCTTCATTCACACCGAATTTTAATAAAACCGATCGAATATTTGCAGATTGGGTTTCGAGGCGTCGAGCTTAGGTTTTTTTTGTTAAGCGAGATTTTTACGCTTAATTAATAATCTCGACTTTATTAGTATCGTGTAAATTTAATATTAGGTATATTTAAGAAAGTAGCAACTTTAATTGTAATATTTATACGTAACAAGATTCAGTGTATATTAGTTTTTTTTTTCTTAGAATAGAGTAGCAAACGAGAATTAAATTAATTCTAATAAACGCTGACATTTTGAAAAAGTGGAAATTAAATTACATTTTTTATACTTTTCATCAGACAAAGAATTTATAATAACGATCATCACAACATATTTGTCTGTGATGGGAATCGAATCCGCGACCCACGTTTCATCGGTCGGCTAGTGACTAATCAGTGGGCGAACGAAGCAGTCGTAATCTTTGTAAATTTGTCATCATTATCACCATTGAAACGACTTCTGCCAATGACTCAGTGATCATAAATTCACATCAACTGCAGCCCCATGAACCTTCAACGACAGATGCTAAGCGCAATTACCTGTAACAAACGGAAAATTATCAATTAATATCCATACATATAGGGACATAAACCGTATACATGAATTTCTGTTCGTTATAAACAAGTTACATTTAAGTACAGTAAGTATTTCTAACGTAAAAGACAATATGAGGAAAAACAAACAAAGATAGATAGATAGATAGATAGAAAAGGGAAAGATGAAGATCTTTTAATTCGATCAAAATCAACTTACAACATGCAGTTAAGTAAGTACCCGATGATACGTTATGAGAATGTTTTGAGACATTTATTAATAGTTACAAATTACAAATATCGTTGATACAAATTGGCACAGTACATGGAATTAATATAGGTAAGTTTATATTATGAATTTACACACACATACGGCTTACACACACACAGCTATTATGAATGCGTTTAATTTTCCAACTACCCCCGTAAGACGAGTAGAGACCTCGCAAGAGACTAACTTTGCAAACACTATTTGTAACTGCCTGTGAAGCGTATTAATTAGATTAATCGGCAACTTGATATCCAGTAACACTTTCCCTTCATCCCTTTCGCACTGTCAAAGGTTAAATCGGAGAGAGCGAGACGGGTGTATGTAGTTTGATCTCCCCCCACACGAAACTCAATTGAGACGCTCTCATTATGCTCTAAAAATTTATATCCATGATAATAATGAACGCTTTATAATAATTTAAGGCTATAAATTTTGCGTATAACAAATAGTAGTTTTCAAAGTTGGGAATTTATTATTCTGTGTCGAGCCTTCATTTCCGAATACTCTTCACTGCCTCTACTTTACGCACGGGTATGTGTGATCATAAATAGAAAAAGGCTTTGAGGCGATACTTAAGCTAAGATTGTTGGGAGTCCGTTGTTGCTAGTAATTTACAATGACGAGGCTTCAATGACGGTAGAAGAAGAGAAAGAAGTTGGTTCTAAAGGTAGACCGGTCGATAGCCTTATCCACCCGTCGCTGTGAGAAATAAGTACACAATTACTTATGCGCTTGATTTGACTTTAACCGAGTGTAAGGTCAGGCAATAATGATAGGCTCGGCTCGTAAGTCTACAGGCTTCGCGATCAGGATTAGCGGTGCTTAGCCGATTCCAAGGAACCTGTCGAAACGTACGGCTTCCAAAAAGAGCTTTAGCTGATTGATGCGATAAGTGTGGAAAATTTTGAGGGGACAATATCACCCAGATTGATATCGTTTAGTTGAATTATTAAAGGGTTGCAATAAATGCATATATGGATAATGGAATTCGAGCGGTTGTTACGAACACTATGGCCTTACAGATAAAAGATAGATATCAATAGACGTTTTAGAGGAGTTTCATTAAAGAAAATTAAAGAATATATATGTCTTACAAAGAAGTGACGGAAACTAATATTTAATAATAATTATAATTTATGACATTGACTATTGCTGAAGATATGTTTTTCGGTTTTATTGTTAGATTGATTCATTTATTAAATTGTACACCATTACAATGGTAGAATACACGGCACTAATACTAATATAACATCTACTTAAACTGTATTCTCACAATAAAAGTCTTTCTTACCTTCTAAAGTGTCGTTTAAGTTTTATTTGTAACCAGATAATGACGCTAGAGATACATTGTACTCTGTGCTCTCTGCCTATCCCGTTAGGAATTTGGTGTGATAGTGTAATAATTTTTCAATGATGTATGGGTATGGAATCAGAACACGAATTGTACGGCAAAACGAGTAAATAAAATAATAAGCCATTTTTTTCCGGAAATCGAAACTGAAAAATTAAAATCAGCAAAAGTCCTAAGTCCTCTTTTGCTAATAGAAATGCACCTCGTATAGTATCCAACAAAATCTTTTCCATTAAACATTAATGGAATAATCTGAAATCAATACGTTAACCATATCCCGACATCAGATCATTTGCGGCCGGTCCGTCGTGATTATACATAACTAACGCACGTGCGGTGATAAACAAGCAACTAAAACTTGTACATACATTGCTTGCGATGTACACCTACGACATAGTTTAGATCGAACGCAGAGAGCAATGTACAACGAATGCCGGCGATAGTAGGAAGCAGCGATGGTCATTCGAGACCGGGCAGTGAAACCGACTATTTCATCGCAACCGCAAGCAAGGAAGACGCCGCTATTGCAAATTGCTTCGACAGATCATTGAATTCGATCGCGGATGCAAATTTCCTATACAAATGTTTAGGATTCGAGTCCGTTGAAGGTTTGGAGAAGGTTTTTTTAGCAAAATCCTTCACCCGACGTAACAGTTGATGAAATATTAAGCCGTTCATGTATTTCACGTTGATCGGTTGCGTTACACAAAAGAGAAAACGTACATAGATCCCGTTAACAATGTTTTGAAGTTGACGGCTGCGTGTACAATATTCAACACATAATCTTCTCTCAGAAATAACGTCGCGAATTAAATTCGCAACAGTGACTACCCTGACGAGGCATGACACGATAGGAACGTAATTTTACACGGAGAAAAGATACTGTGCCCGGGAAAAAATAAGTACCCACTCAAGGTCACGATAATAACGAGAGAGCCAGGACTTATGGGAATTAAAAAAACTTCTACAATGTTTAACGTTAGCTTCTTTAGGTATAAATTGAAAATGATAACGAAAATATTTTTTGTTCGACTCCGTTTTTTTTCCACTGCTGAATACACATCTCATTTGTTATGAAAAGCTTTAAGACTATACTACTATACTAATATTAATAGTCTACCACGCGAGCCAAGTGCGAATTGCAAGACTCGAGACATAACGCGTGCGGGTTTGATCACAGGACGATTAATTTCAGCGGTGCAGCAAATCATACTAAAAGAATACATAATATGTAATTGCTGCAATTCGGCCTTGTCAGGGATTCGAACCCCGGTCGATCGAAGCGGAAAGTTTAATAGATAAACCACTAGGTAATTGCTGCTATTCAATAGTCGAAATGAGAAATCTTTAAACAGGATGGACTAATTTTTTTTTGTTGTATTTGAATATTTAGTATCTAGCAATATTGAATAGCCAATATCATCTAGCACAAAGGATTTCTTTCCCGTCCACAACACCCCGCGCCGGTATTATCCCGGTCTCCTAGATACCGGCTAAGTGATTGGTACTGCACTCTTTGTGTACGAATGTACATAACATAGGTACCACTATTTATCATTCGTTTTCAGGCGGATTTGCTTTTGACGCGTTATAAAGCGGTTCTAAAGCTTTGCTTCGTTTTCTTAGATACGGATTCCACGCTGAAAGTATCTATAAGAGGTTCCGTTTTCAATGGTCGTATTCACAGACATATTCAGGATAACTGGATTAATAATAATAATTGTGACAATTCAACAGGCGGCTGTCTGATTTCTAATTAGGCAAGTGAATGCAGTTTGACTGGCCTCGTGGTCGAGTGGTTAGAGACCCCCGACTGCAAAATCGGAGGTCGTGGGTTCGATTCCCACCCAGGACAAACATTTGTATGATGAATACATTTGTTTGTTCTGTGTCTGGGCGTAATAAAAATATCTATATAAGTACTATATCGTATGTATATATGTATGTTTATCAGCTGTCCGGTTACCATAACACAGGCAATAAATTGCCTAATTTAGGATCAGACAGCCGTGTGTGGAATTGTCCCCAGTTATTTATTATTATTATATATTAATGTATTACTATTAGATATTGACATAACTACTTAAATAAGAGGGATTTGGTTGATAGTAACGTATTTCCCTTAACATTACTCTACATTTTCTGGTTCATCAAATACCGAAATCCTAAAGCATGCGTTCACTGTCTGCAATACCTTATTGGGAACAAACAACTCTTTAACTGTTTTGAGTGTGTTTTACTAAACTCACGAGGCCATCATGTTCTGATTCAAAAATACCTTTCACTAATACCATATAATACATCAAGTCATTTATAGCATCTATTGAAACATCTTTCTGGCTATTAACAAATAATTCTAAAAATTTTTACAATCATAACAACTTCGAAAGTATTTTACTAGGCCAAGGTATTCACTAACGATCTTCAGGTATTTATTAATGTTCGTCTTTCTACACGCTGAACCAGTTACTAGCGAAGTAATATGATTCATGATGAATTAACACAATGATATATATACATATGTATAACGAATGAATGATTTCATGCACGCAGTTGTGGCAGACAATCCAACACTTACACTTGAATAACGCAATGGTTGATGTCAATAAAGCATAACTGATATTATGATCGTTGTAACGATTTATTATCGAAATCTTTATTTTTTTACTTTTGGACAAAGCCTCCTCTCAGACACACGGTCTACACGCTTTGAAGAATTTCCTCGTGATTTTTTTCACCGTTACCTACTTAAAAACGTACCTATCAAACTTTATGTACTCAGAGGCATACCAGAATTCGAACTCCAACGCTCAGATTAGGAGATTGAAATCTGAACCACTAAGCTATCATTGTCATATTCTAAAGCTAAGACCATTTCTTAATCTATATTTCCTATTTATTATCGCCGCCATATTGTCGAAACTCTATTTATCTGAGAATTATTTTCTATCGCACACAATACAATTAATAATACATATATGTTGTCTAATAGGTAGATAATTAGTTAATATTCTGCATTAGGCGCACATGTAAATATATTTATATTTTGTGAGAAGAAAAACTTCGTCAGTGCGGTGTCGTTAATTCGATTTTTTGCTTATAAATTTCCAGAGATTCAAAATTGAGATTAAATCTGAACTCTACCAATAAAAATGTGAACAAATTGAGCATTTTTAGAAGTAGGTACTGGAAGTGGAAAATAAATTTCTAAACATTTCGCAATATACATATGAAGTATTTCTTTGCATATTTTTTACACATACATAGATACAGGATAAAACAGTACAGGACGGAAGTCCATAGCAGGAGAGCGGCGAGTCGTCAAGCCTACTGGATACTGGTGTCGCAATACTGCCTACTGCGAGACTGCGACTAACGTAACTGGGGCAACTCCACACTGTCACCACTTCAGAAATGCCTGCTCTACCTTTATCTGATACATATTTCATCGCCCTAAAGCGACTACTTGCTTATAAATTCAATAAGGTATGACCGTATCTTACTGTTTAACGTTTTATTTTGAATGTTAGATATACGTGGGTATGTAATTATAAAATACAATTAGTAACTACACGATAGGACTAATATTTTTCAAGTAGGTATCTAAATTTCATAGAATGAAATAACAAAAAAATGTTTTTTAGCGTTTCTTATACCAAATCAAACGAGTATGTATTGTCAAACGAGAAACAACGCATATTTGATTGACTCCTGAAATTAAGAAAACGGTGATATATGTATGTATGTAATGCCCTAACCGCCACTAAATTTAAATATAGATTCCGTTCTCATATTTTTATTTTTACGGTTTGTACACACATCTACCACTTTTAAAAACAAATGAATTTGTAAAACCTATCTGTTTGCTCGTTTACAAGGGCTCTATGACCGACTTCAAAAAAGGAGGAAGTACTCAATTCGTCTGTATTTTTTTCTCATAAACGGCCAAACCGATTCTCACTGAACTTTATGAGACATTTCAAAATTTTATATCTTAATCTAATTGACAAATAATCAGTCATAGAACTGAACAACCACATAGGTTATAGGTATAAATACCTACATGCGATGCGAAGTCCAGAATAATTGCCCGTTTTATAATGCATCTAGAGGCCACCACTTTCAAGGGTTAAAAAAACTACTTAATAAAATGTATACCTACCTTAAGATCGGAACATAATCGTATTTGTGAGGGTGATCAATTATGTAAAATGTGTTGGAAGCTAAAACAAAGGAACGCTTATGCATAATTAGTTATTATTATATGTACAATTACCAGTAAAGAAGTTTTAGAGAGATGTCTTCCAATTAACAAAAAAGATCCGTTCGTAAATTACCTACCCTAATTTAATTTATATTCGTAGGCTATCCTGCAAATACTCTTTGCCAAATCTGAAAGGTTTTCGAAGTAGGCTACTATATAATTTATCAGTACATTGATTAAAATTAAACAGTTGGACTACATTTGGCCGACCATGTTTGGAGAGCCGCTCCAGTCTGCGCTGGAAATGAAATGTATCTAAAACGAATTTTTAAGTAGCTACCAAATTATTAGGTAGCTATTTAAAAAACTTAGTACTAGAGGTTTGAGAGAATAATTTTGATAGGAAATTTATATTTTCCATAATACGAGATATAGATACCTACTTAGTACCTACAAGTTTATATGTAGTATTAGAATACACTATCGTTTTCTATGACCAACACGTTTGACCAATCGGGTTTAAAAGAGAAAGCCTTTACCGTGCATAAGAGGGTATTGTTGCTGTGACTCGTTGCTTCTTTTGTTCTTGGTAAAGTGAAAAATTGTAAATATTATTTTTAATTTAAGTTGCATATTATTGTAAAAAAAACTCTCACGAAGAAATAAGCAATGATTATATTTATATAAAATAGTCGGTATATCAAACGTAGTTATGTATCTTACCTACGCCTTTATTCATAAGAATTCGATTTCAGTGCAAAATGTTGTAAAGAGACGTACATATGTACATATTATTAATGATGTTGATTATAATGCATTATAATTGCTACCTGTATAAGGTATTTAATAAAACTTGCCGCACATAGTATTCTAATGAATAAATTATAAATGCAGGCAATTTTACATTGTGTTTCGTTGACGTAAAAGCCAATGTATTACAATGATCATTACGTAAACCTATTCTTGTGCCATTAATAGAGTGAGAGCTTCATAATCCATTAATTCGTAATATGTTTAATCCATACATTTTCTCTACAATGTAAACTTACACAACTTTATAATTAGCACGAACAAGAAATGGAAGTTCAATATATTTACATAATATATTTCCGTAACCTCTACTCCGATGATCGTATACCTTTACAAATATACATACATACATATTTCGTAAGTACCTACACAAATTTTGAATGTTCTATTTTAAAATGTATATTGTAATATTTTCCATTATATACCAAATTTTATATAGAATGTATAATTTTGAACAATAGTTAATTGAATAATTCGTTGATATTAATCGAAAAGATCAAATATGTACTAGTGGACCTGACCACGCGTTGCCGAGGTTATACATGTCAAATCATATACTTATGTCAAATATCGTGCGTGCAGACAGTTATTTTAAGTAAAAAATTATTGACTATTGACATTTATTGTTTATTTATTTTATAAAAGCTATCCTATCTTTTAAGTTGGATCACATAACAGATATGTACAAAATTTCATAGAAATCGGTTCAGTGGTTTCGGAGATTATCGCAAACGAACATCGTAACACAGGTTTTATACAGGTTTTTATAATAGATAATTTGAATTTCAAAACAAACAAATGATATTCACACGCGAATATTCATACGGCTTTGTTTTATGTTCCCAAATCTTTCACTTTTATTTTATGTCTGGCGATATTTTTTAACTCTTGCGTTGTAGGTATGTACTGAGTTTGTGTTTTATCAAAGCTAGTTTTTATTATTATAATTACCTGGCATTCCTCAATAACTGCAGTCAAAATTATTTTCAGTGCCATTATTAAGAATGTTGTCAGTCGAATCAAACAATACAACAAATTGGCTGATAATATTTTCATTCCCCGCTACACTCGTAGTTTAAAGTGCCCCTACATATTCTACGTCAATTACGGTGTAACGATATGCCGTAGAGACCTACATAATATGTCAAGTTGTTAGTTCAAGGTGATCACAGCGTTCTTCAATAAAATTTTCGCGTAAAAATAATAAATAACCATTGCATTTTTATAGCATAAAATATAGTAATAATGTTATGAGTTCAAGTATTGTTCAAATTATGAATGTAAAACGTATGAAGTATGTATTTGAAAACGTATAAAATATACAGCTTTAAATCATAAATCTATTCTGATACCGTAAGTTTTCAAATGATGAGCACAATAAATTTAAAGTGATAAATAACGTAACAAATAAAAACTGACCACAGGACTAGATAATTTTATTTGTACGCATACTTTATTGGTATATAAAAATGGTCCTCTATACCTCAGGCGCTTAACAAAACTTAATCTATACAGAAAAAAATATTATTGCAATAAATGACTGATATAAATATGTAATATTTATCTTAACAGTAAAATACAAAGAATGATGACACATAATATATTTTTTGTCTTAATTAAGAAGATTTAGTTCTATTAATTTACAATGTTTACTAACGTCGTGTGATGGGATTAAGTAGAATAAATGTGTATTGTTATTTTGCTAAAGATCGTGCCGTTTGTAAGACCAATGAATTTCCAGTAGTTGGCCTACGTCTCTGCACGACCTTATTTGTCACTGGTTTCCCACGGCCTTCAGGCAGATACCTATGATACACAAATATTGAACAGCAATGCACGCCATGAAAGTAACTACGAAGTTTAGCAACTGCTTTAAATACGAGTACTCGTATATGAATGCAACATAACATATCGACCAGATTGATAATTCTAGTGTTAAATATGTTTAAAAATATTTATTCATGTTCATGTTAATTAAAAAATTATTGAAAGGGATTTTAAAAATAATAATGGTTTTTAATATACTGAATATGTATTTTATTACTGTTAAAAATAGGTGTAAATATGTATTATATGAAATTAAGATAAACTAATATATCACTTGGTTATTCGAATGCGATAAAATCATCGCTAAAATTTGTTTTATATTATTTTTAGGAAAAACAGGTAATTTAATTTTTAATTTGGCGATAAATCAAACTTATTACAAAATTTAAAAACTAGATCAAAAGAGCGTACACCGTCCTATTACAGCAATATATTTTATTTCATAAGTAGGAAAATTATTCTTGATTCTAGTGAGAACCTCATATAATTATTAGGAGTAACGAGATCGTTTAAGTACTGATATACTCGTAGATATTAGATAGGTGCAGAGACAATCTGCAACAGCGGTAGTTAACATTATCTGATACATTTTAAATTACGCAACACAGACTATAATGTATCACGCAAGGATAATAAGACTGTTCTACTTATCGGTAGGTATGTAGTTTGTGTGACTGCTAACTAGTTATATTAAAATAAACAAACAGTCATTCAAACTTTGATGCAGTAATAAACCGAGTACATATTAAACTTTAATGCTGAAACTCAAATAACATTTTGTTTGAGTAATATAAAATGAGTCCAAAACCTTTTACACAAATTTTATAAAACGAGTAGTTTATGAAATGTTATAACCACAAAGTTGCGTATGAATTTAATTTGCCGTACGAGTACGCAGGTACTAAAATAAATAAAGCAAATGGAAGTACGTAATAAACATGAAACTTGGTATATTTCCGTTACTGCAGTTATTTATTGTGTCGATCGACAGATCTCTGTGACGAGATTTTAGGGTAGCACCCGGTCGTAACGTCGTTTTAGGTTGGAAAAGCAGTGGAGTTCGAAGTCCACACAGCTACATAATTCTCTTACAGAAAGGCAGGTGGCACTGATTTCTTCCGGTTTGAACTATGTGATGATTCTTCCGGTGAAAATAAATCTTAGGTAACACTTTTCTATTACGGTCATATTCTTTTGTACCTAAACAAATGTGCTGACGTCTTCAGAAATTCTAACAATACCAGCTGGTCTGCATGTCCGTTCACATATTATATAACAATACTATAGAGGTATATTGTCGTATAATTTTTTTAAGCTAACAGCAAATTTTTAAACAGGTTTTAGCAAGTATTCTGGTACTTCTAGCAGTTCGTCCTGCGTATTTACATACATATATAAGCTCCTAGCGGCGGGAGAAATGCGTAAGTGTATTTCGTTACTTTAATAATAAGTAAACGTGGTATAAAAATAAACTGTTGCGTCTTGTAGGAAGTTGGGGAAACGCTAATGTTTTTTGTGGTGTTACTCCGTAGCGTAATAGTGAAACGATAAATCGACAATATATTGGAGTTCCGGTTCAGTTTAGCCGAGGTTAGGTATAAATTTCTGCTGAAAACCACTTATGTATTGTATAATAACTGAATTACTGAAACAAGTTTGTACCCGTATGATTGTAAGTACCTATGTATATGGTAATTTCTGATGTACCTGATACTTACTGTATTTAAACATTCCGTTAAAAATATAATGTGTAAGGCCATTTATGGTTACCTAAACCAGCTTAGCACCGTTTATCGCTTAGTATCTACTTATTTAAATTTATGTTTGACCAAAAATTCTCGCTAATCTTAGAGATCATCATTACCTGTAAGGGCTTTGCAAGGCCGGTGACCTTATTTCTATACTACCTAGTTAATTCGTAATTTTACAGTCACGCAATTTTCCAGATATTAAATTATTAATTTTAAAAATAGTTACTGTCGATATCAATTGGATTTCGACAACAATCACCCATTGGCCTTCTAAACACACACTGTTACGCGAAGCAGGAAGCGTTTAATACGACATTTTATTTCTGTATTAAATAACTTTAATTTTATACCTACTCTGTTTAACATTGACTTAAGACAAATAAATATCATGCCGTAGCTGAATTTTTCTACGTGACCCGTACTACTGGTATATTCAGCGACATGCGATAGAAATTTTCTCACGAAATGTTGTAATATAACATCTGTAACAAACCTTACTATTTTTTATGTGACAGGATATTACTTGTACGTTGATGTTAATCAGAAAGGATACTAAACTTGTTAAGAACGGTGAGAGTGTCGCTATAATGCGTGTTTCAACTAACATTATATTGATATCATCGAATTAGAAAAAAAGCAACTCAAACGTAACAGGTCCGCTTAATTGTAGCCTTTCGTTATTTTCTGAATAGCAAAAAGATTTAAGTGCCTACGTACAATTAAAAAAAACTTTCTTTGCCAAATAATTAATTATGGTGTGTTAGTTCTGCACAAGATGTAGGTAATTAAAATAACGTAGATAGTCAAACATAATCAGACCCTGAATAAAATCGTGCGATATCTTAAAAATACTAGTTACATTAAAACTGTCATTAAAATAGACGAATCAATTATAGATATACATTTAACTTAGAAACTACCTCGTTATAAAGTGTACACAAAAAGGTTAACTTGCCTTATAAGAACCCCCATGACATAAAAAGACAAATCTTGACCAACGATAAAATATGTACATACTAACGAACTGTGCCTCTAAGGGTGTCGTAAGTTAATGCAATTAGATTCTTGCAACCACTAAAGCAATTTCTAAACATGTCCGACGTAAATAATGAGACTCGATCCAAATTTACAAATCGAATATTTACACTATAAATATTACATTTATTACATTGTTACGATTACTCTACTTACTACACATTTTAATCCTCTTAATTACCAAAGTAAACGTCCACAGTATAAAATTTATTTTCATTTTTTAATATATAAAACTATATCAAAATAGTAATTCAGCTTTGAAGACATAAAATATCTGTAATGGATATTATATTTAATAAACAGGATGAAAATCACTTATTTATGCAATTGTGAACTTAACGGTTCTAGCAAGTGCAAATTTATGCGCTAACAGTTTTAATTAACCTTGAACAAGTCAATGTCGAAAATATTGTTGTTGTTCTCTCGTTTACATTTAAGTACTCTATTAATAATATGTATAAAAAAACTTATAAACTGGGACTTTTATAGTTTCCCCGGTTTCTCTTTTTCCGTTAATGTAAATAATTAGCACAGTGTGACACTTAAGAGATAATAATCTCTTGTATGTGCTTCTATACAGTACCTTCAATGAGCATTTTGACTCGTATCTCAAAGCAAGTCCCTACCTATTGTTTAGTAACTCTTGATTGTTATCGGTTGTCATGAAACATTCAGATCAGAACTTATTTATTAAAAAATATACGTACACCAAACGGATATCACACTCATGTATTTTATTAGCGTGATATTGTGTGGCGAATTTGTAATACCAAAAAGTATAAGCGTTAATCCTTATTTATGCAAGCTTATTTGGTTATTAATTTGCGATTCTGACAGCTGAAAACTGACGTGATAGATAGAACAAATTGTTAATAATTATCAACAAATGACATTACTGTCTTTCACAAAAAAATTATAACGAACACATGATTTTTACTATTTTTGATGAATTTTCGTCTGAGTAAATAATTTTAATAAAGAATTCGCGTACATCTGACGCACTCACAAAAAATACTTTTTACAAATTGCATGTACGGATTCATTTGTGTCATTTAATCTAAACTGCAATTGAATTAACTAATAAAGTAAGTAATTGTAGTTGTAAGTCTACAGTTTGTATATTATAACAAACAACCTTCTATTTCATTTAACAACCTCCAAGTATAAAGTCGGCCATTCGAAAGTCTGTGTAGATTTGAGTTCTTAGTTCAATGTGGCATCGATAAAACAGTATGCAAAACGTTTGCTTCATTATAAGAATTTCATACAAATAAATGTCTTTATGTCACGCAATCAGATACAGTTTTAATTACGTCAGCAACATCGGTTAACCTAGAAGCGGAACCAAGCAGTTACCAACGCACAATCTCTATATATTAATACGTGAAGCGAAAACTTTGGACCCTTTTTTACGAAAATTGCGGGCACGGAGGAGTATGAAATTTGGCACACTTATAGTTTATATATAGGAGAAGTGCAGAACGCTAATATTTTTCAATAATAATGCTTATAAAGTACATTAAATCAATAAATAAAACATTAC
>DWGJ01000527.1:0-29060 GCA_018246895.1 Aspitha aspitha aspitha | reverse complement strand
GACACAGAAGGAGGCTGCCCAGCGTGAGAGGGAGGCGGACCCTGCCGCCCACCCGCTCCGCCACCGGAGAGTCGGGGTCGTCGCGCGGCGCATAGCCGCCGACTGCCCCCGTAACAGGACCTTGGGCGCCGGATGGGGGATTCGGCGCCCGTCCTGACATGGAGAACGTGACAGGTTGTGTGCCGCCCGTCACGTAGTGGGCACAAGTCCATCGAGAAGGGCCCGCGCATACATTGCGCGTGCGGCGCCGGCTGGGCCGCGGTCGTGTTCTTCACGAGTTCCCGTGACCCGGCTAGCTGGCGCAGAGGAGACACACCGTTGGGTTTTAGTGGGTAGTTGGGTCGCCGTCATGCGGCCCGGAGTCCCACATATTCCCCGGCTCCCCACCGGGGGAATGCGCAAATGGCATTTGCCAACATTAAAAAAAAAAAGGCAATTACAAGTATATAGTCCGATCGCATGCAAATGCAAAAAATTCACAGCAACCATTCCTGTTAATCTTTTTCGAGGTAACGACGTTCAGAGGAGCTTGTTATGTTTTCTACTTATGAGCTGGCTGCACATAGTAAACGACGTAGGGGAACTTTAAAACGATATCCCTTTATGGTGACGCATGGGGATTTTCGCTAAGCAGTAATGAGAAATTCCTGTGTCACCGCTTTTTGTGATCGACTCGAGCACCTTTGCACATGATATGTGTGCGACGTCCTTTTTTAATATAAACATCAATTAATTAATTTGGGTTGCATGAAGACAACGACGAATACAAATATGGCGTTAATTGAAACGAAAATAAATTACAAGTCGGCATAAAAGAAACAATCATTTCAAGTATGAAAAATTATTCTGAAATGTGACTAAAGCGCTCTTTTATTTTCCCGGGGAGAGAAAGCTTTAGCTTCACAGTCTTATTGTAGTCCCAAAGTTATTTTCCTCTAAAAGACTCAATTTTGTGTGAGGCGATAACATTTTCATGATTATGCGAAAAGACGTATACCCTTCTTTGTGTGTGATGCTTTCTATCCAGTTTTATGCTGACACAGAAACGAAATACAACTCTCTATGCATAGTTCGAGTGCTCGCCAAGCGATGCCATTCGGCATGCCCCGGGGTAAGATTCACAAATATTCTTTGTTTCCAATCGAACTGATCCTTTTTATTGGAATAAAATCGTCTGTAGATAGGTTATAACGCGCTCAATGATTTTCATAGCAAATGCAAACAGAACAATGAGTCAGGGATAATTTGTAATACAAATTCGTTCGGGAATAATTTGCAGTTAATACATTAATAAAACTTAATAAAACATTTAGTATTTTGTGTGAAAATAACAATTTTTTATTACTTATAACGTTAATGTGAAATAGGTAGGTATAATGTCATCCCATTAAAGAAACATTTCGTTTCTTCGTGGCCAGTAGAAATTCAATTCACTATACACACATCTATCGTTATCCTATAAATGTTGTAAGATGCTAAAAATAGAAAAGAATTCAAAAGACTTCTACGATGTTGATAAAAGTTATCAAACCGAAAAAAATGTTAACGCTGCAACTCATAAGTGTTTGAGGTAAAGGCTGGTATTAATTAAACGCTCTAGCAATAAGGCTTAACTAGCAGGTGTAAAAGGGTTTAAAAAAGTAGAGGGATTTTAATTCAAGTTTCCTTTTAAAAAGTCACGCGACGTTTTTCTAGCACTCATTAGTGTGTCATGGTATGGTGACACTAGGAGTTTGGAAAAGAAATTATGAGGTAGGTGTACTTTCTGTTATCGTAATAAATTTATTCAATGACTACGTCTAAAATATTTATAAGTGACTGAGTACTAAGAAAAATCATGTATATAATACGAGACAAGTTACATACAGCGTCTGTCTAATCGTACGCTACAATAATTGTATGGAGGTATATCATAAAAATATAATAATTATCTTTCTAATAATCTTTTAGTAAAAACCGTACAAAAATCAGTTTAGTAGATTTTGAGAAAATCGCTAACATATACAGACAGACTGCTTTTGGGGACTTTGTTTTATAATATGTATAGAAGATACACAAATAAACCATACTTAACTCATACATATTGGCCACTTTACATGTATATAATCATTTAGTGTGTTTATTTATCTATTCGGATTTTATTATTATATTTCGACATACATATTTATATCGTACAAATCATGCATTATCTTCTATCAGTATGAGAACTAAGTTAGGTGCACCGCGCGCGACATTAAAAGAATATAATTGTCACTAAAAGCAAACAGCGAAATGAATAGAAACGCTTACGGGCGTCCGTAAATAAAGCAGTTTAATGCGAACACTTATTGCAATTACCTTACGGCGGGAATTTATTTCAGTCACGTCGCGATGCGGCAACCGTTACATTTATATAAAAAATTATATAGAGAATAAAACTGCCGCTTTAAAGTTATACTTATTTGATTATATGATACGAAACTTTTATAGACGACACAAAAAGGAAACTAACAATGAAAATACTTTGCCATATCACAACTGTATTCTTCTTACGACATTAAAGTTATTTAATGATTCTTATAGCAATTTATTGCTGTAGTAGTTTATAAACTTCAAGTTTTTTACAAAAGGTTGACTCAAATTTAATAGCATTTTCTACTGCGCAGTAAGCTTTAAGCTTAGTCAATGACAGCTTTTCACTTTTCTGATAGAAATAAAACAAATTAAGTGGTAGCAGAATTTAAAATATATTTCGACAAATATTTTCGTGTGTCACCGACACTTATTGCAATTACGAAATTTTATTTCCATAGCTCTCATCAATCATTTCAAGTTGCAATGTAAATCGAAATTATATAATAAATTAGGTACTTGTAACTTATAGTACCTATCATAGTAACAAACTTGAAAATATTATATGAAATTTTATTTTGAAAACTAATTCATATTCTAATTTTCTCATATCCTTCTAATCCTATTTCATTTTAATCATATATCTACTCGTAGATACAGAAACAAATTATCCTTTATATTCTAAGAAAACTTCGATATTACATCCATTTTCCAAAAAATCCGAAACATGTTTGTTTCATCATTACCACCATGTAGAAAAAACAAAATTAAATTTGTACTGTTTTTGAGAGTTATACTTAAAATAACCGTAACGTCCTAACGGTGTCATTACAAGTTTTGTATTTTACAGAAGGCGCAGCACCGAGCAGTGGTCCGCAGTTATCCCAGCAAACGATCCGCATCCACTGCGCCTGGGCTCATATAAATGCAAACACAATTCAACAACACTGTCTCCGCTGTCGCCTCACTTCACCTTAGTATATACTCTTAAAATATGTAACAAAAGCTCTCTTTAAGTCAATGGAATTGTTTTATATACAGACGCATGAATCGGATCTTAAAATGTAACTAGAATAAACTTAGGTTTACAACAAAGAAATACAATATTTTATACAAACGTTAAAAAATCTTCATCTAAGCTTTGTAACAAAAATACCTAAAAAGTGCTAAATCCAGGGGATTTCTTACCGTTTTCAAGCAAACGCTGATTTTTACTCACATTTAACGACAAAGGCCCCGTTTATACGTACATTTCTTTTCCATGCGCAAAGGTACAAGAATTACCTCTCTTTGTAATGCTAATTTTAAAACCAAGGAATTCATTTTTTATTCATAAGTTTTTCTGCTCCCAAGCCTGCACAACAGTCGGAGCATCCAACTCGTTTGATGAGTTTCAAGTTAAGCTTTTTGTGCTGAACATTATTCATATAAAAAGTTACGCAGATACATGAATTTCGGCTTGGTATTTCGTGTTTTCGTGCTCTGGTAATTAATAATTAAATAGAGCAAATGTTTCCTTAAAAATCATGTATTTCGACGAATACTTAACTTTTGATATGGTAATAATAACTTTTCATTCCGTCATAATAAACTGAAACTGATCAGCTGTTGAAATAAACAAAGCAATGCTACTTCAAAAGTCGATACCTACGCAAATGGTGCAACCATTTTTAATTGCAATTCTGTAAGATTACTTACGATATGCGGTTACTATAAGAAAAAAAAAATCTACCACACACGTGTGCAATTTAAAGGCTGAAACTCAAAATAACAATCGGTTTGTAAATTAAAAATCACCACAAAACTTTTTAGTTAACTATTCTTAAATCTAATTTAAACTTGAAGGATAATAGAGTCACTATGTTACATTGGCAGCGTAATAAAATACGGAAATTTATTAAATTAGAAAAAAATAACATTGAACTCACAATGTAAGTAGGTGTTACATACGAGTATAGTTATTAATCTAATTCAGCGGAGATTTTTTATAGCAAATAACCAATATTCGATACTTTTCCCTGGGTAGGGCACTTTTACATTTGGACTGTGTTCCTCATTGACGATTCAACCCCTGTGCGGTCGAACAAACTGGATTAGCCGGGGACATGTTCGCTCGCAAGGGAAATAAATTGATTTTTTTTATTTTGTTCTGCTCCCAGAGCTCGGGTCCGAAATAACAGGCCACAATGAAAAGTAATAACACACGCGAGATTGAATGATACAAAAAAAATTGAAGCAGCAAAACGAATATAAACAATATTGGATGCGAGAGACAAGCGACACGAGGTTATCGTTCGTGTACAATAAAGATATGACGACAGCTGGGTCTTGCGGATATCGATTATGATTTTGCTAGATATCTGTACGAAAGAATCATGTTCCTTTTCTTAAACCTGACTCAGATGTAATAAAAATGCTACCCTAACTGTTATGGCTGCGTCATTGACCCGGGTGCTTACCCTTTTACTATTTTTACGGGCTAGTGCTGACATGCGAGGTGGCTATTTTGGGCGGATTATGTTATGGCAGCAATGAAGCCTAAATAAACATAGTTTCGAAATTCCAAAATTGAGGAGTCAGGCATCAGTATTAACATAGGTCCCATTAATTAAACGTTAATGGCAGATACAAATTTGTATCTTGTAGCACTTGAAACTTATATTCAAAGATTTTAAATAAGTCGTATATATCGTTGCAGTGGTATAACATAAAATTATTGTATAGTTGACCAATTTTTCTTTATAATCATTTTCATTTTTTGGAAAAAATTGTCTGAAAGTTTAATTTTGCGCAGCTGACATCTCTTCAAAATTTTGAGAGGTTTGAACCTTACCTCATCGCACAGCTCCAATGGGTATGAACGATGGGTTCGTGATCGGACCATATGTCAGTATATTGGAAATTTAAACCCCTCCGACCAAGTGCAATGGAAACGTCTGTCTATCGGGATTCATTGCTATGTGTTTTTTTCGAATCACAAAAGTGATAGTAAGTTTTTCATACTAGCTACAATCCCTTAAACAACCAACTATTCATACTATCACAATTATATTTTAAACTACACTGTTCAGTGGTCTAAAGTACAATAGTAGAGACTGACACGTAGAGATGCTATCATATTTAAAATATCAGCATAGATTCATAATTGTGAGCAAGAAAAGATTATTTAATATTAAACATATCAAACTCACAGATTCTTGATTAATAATATTTGAGCAATATTTCTAGTAACAAAACGTCACTAAATAAATTGATATGGAAACACAAATCGTTTTTATCAGCGGATGAAGAATGGCTGAACTTGAATGGCAACACTGGATGACCAAACATCGTTGTGTTTTTACCAAAAGCCATGAAAAATTCATCAAGTTTTTCATGTCGTTAGTCAGTTGGCTCAGTGAAACAACAGCCACTCTCGATATATGCCTATCAGTGGAACTACGTTTTATTTTTCAAAAACCATACCTGTCTACTGTATTATAAAGATTTGAAGTTATATTGCATAACGATTTATTGACTTAATTTATTTTGTTTTATTGTTTCCAATCATGATAAAATAGGTACACAATTAAAGTTTTTCAAATCATCAACAATCTGATTAACACCACCTATCTGCCTTACTACAGGGCTATAAATGAAATAAAATATCACTTGAAATGTACATTTGGAAAATCACATCAAAATAATACCATTTTTATTATAATACTATATATTCACTATAATTAAGCTTCGAAGTTAATTTATACGCATACAAATTACCGAGGATTGCCGTTTATTGAAAAGTTTGTACAGAATAATATACCCTCGTTAGCACTTAACGTTGGAAATTTGATTCGAACAAATATTATTTGGCTACAAAGCATATTATACTTAATAGTCGATTTAATGGTTGTTCCATTTACAATCAATTAGCTTAATACTAACTACAATTCCGATTTATTGACTAACCTAACTGGCTGTTATTATCTGTATCCTGGCTAATTCATTAACGCGAATATTTATGAAATTTGCGAACTACTACGTATATCGAGTCGAAATTTAAAATTGCTTCGGGCGTGAGACGCCTGAACGTGTGAGGCTCGGGCGAGTTTCGTTTGAACTCCGCGGAAGTAAAATTACAAACACGAATAGATGATTCAAAAACAGGTTTATTAAGTAAAATATGAATTAAAATACATTTCCAAACTTGAAGTACCGGAATCAAATGTCAATACATAACACACACCACACGGCTTATAAAACAGAACTCAAGAATGAAATAATTGCTGCCTGCAATGGTGGTTCTACCCTATTCAAATCTCATACAAAGATTTTTAAGGACTTATTTGGCTCTCAAATTATCTTAGATATCGGCCAGTTATTACGTTATTCGTACCATACCTATTAAAATTAACAAAATGATTAGTCTAAAAACATTATTCCGAGTTATAAGCAAAAAGGATTAAAAATAAGAAAACACAGACGAAATAACACCTATCGTGAAACCAAAAATCGTAAACATCTACCTCTTGTATTATGCAGCTTCAGATAAGAGTACATACGATTTGCTTCACAAATCCAGTTCATCCTACTTAAACTAAAATATTAACAGCGTTTTCACATAAAATATTCCACAAACCGCGTTGGCTGCTTAAACAAATAAGCATCTCAATTACACATTCAAACAAAGAGCGGTATAAACCCGGTTGGGTTTTAATAAGCGGGGTACACCCGCAGCGTCAGTTATAAGCGTTATGTTATAGCGCTGTTATAAGGCGCAGCAACAATGCTTGGGGAGTACTGTGTCTAAAGGTATAATGGAGTGCAGAATGTGTATCAAATAGAATTTCCTAACGCAGTCTTACTCAATGTTTGTCCATCAAAGAGAACTTTGATAACAGCTACAGAACTACCATAATACTTTCATTGTATGACATCTACTCGTACTTCCGAAAGTACTCGTAAATAGCATTTTCTCCCATTGCTTATTTTATTTAGCAAGAGTGCAACAATATTTTATTCAAAGTATGATTTCGCTTTCTGTCTTGATCTACCAAACAAAGTAAAGGATATCATTCAAAACACCACTTTGATTAAACGTATTTAGAGGAATTTATGAAAACGCACAATATATTACCTATGTATAATCCCGGAGTCGGGCTGCGAAACTTTTCTATTTTATATCAGTTCTGTGGACACGAGCGCAGTTTCAGGAGCTGAGCCCATTTACCCGAGAGGTGCTTTGTGCTGACTAGCGGGTTAAGCGTCGCGACGGCAAGGGACAATACATCGGACCTTTTTCGAAATGCTTCTTTCATTCTTATGCCGGCAATCGCCGAAATAGTGCAGAACGAATCGGAATTTCGATTTGTGTGCAATCGTTTCACATATCTACATATTGCACGAGTACGTTAAGCGCATGTGAGAAGAATATGAATATACATAGTAATACATGTGATATTCTTTTTTAATTGTATTATTACTCATTGCAACTTGACTATATATTTGTATTTCTGCGTTTATTCACTCAGTACATCAGCTAGTAGTAAGTTGTTATTGTCTGTCAATATTGTAGAATACATTTTATCTCGCTATATACGCTCGTATATACGATAATATACTAAGCAGCTACTTGTGAACTCATTGAGAAACAACGAGCTGACCGTACTTTTAAAAAATTCACCACTCCAATGCCCACCGGTCTAGTCCTGAGCTGACAGCTGAACGTGGTTAAAAATGCAACTAAAAGTGCAAAACGAATTATTGCGCCATGGGATGTCACTGTGGAGGCTAGAATTCCAAATACGTTCGCTTAAGTGGACATGAATATGTAACGTTAAAAGTTTACCGAACTAAAACCTATCGAATCGGCCTACACGCTAATATTATCCGGCGTCATCCATCACGTTGTTTATTTTATCACTGTTCGGTTGTTCCTAGTAATTGCGGTACATTTTGGTGACGGACAAACCTTGTTTTCCGTCACGCGAAGCCACCTGTTTGTACGTTGTATGTTCCTATTATTCTTATAATGCAACATGGAGTCGGCAATTCTACATTTTTATTCTACAATTACTGAAGTTGCTTGATATAAATAAAAGTGAACTGTTCCCTGCCGTTCCATGCTTAGAAATAAAATAATTCATATATCTAAATAGAGCAATAAGAGAACATTAAGATAATATTTTTAATTTTACGAGTACATTGAGTATTAATCGTAAGATGTAATCACGAGAATATCAAAGCTAGTGATAAGCAGAGTCTGCCACACCAAACGAAACCTCGACTTGTGTGACAGGCAAAGTTTTTAAGATCTTTATTTTGAGATGCGATACTTATATTCAATAATGAAACGATAAAAGTTTTTAACGATAATGTTATTGAGATGATTTTTTTATGGAAAGCTCGTCATACACAGTTTTGTTGTAGGTACATATTAGTACCTCACATTGATTGGGATTACTAATCTGGTTTTTTTTAATCCCTATCTTTTCTTCTGCATTTTGAAAAATTATGATAGCAAAACGCTTATGCATCTTGATTTCCCGGTTCCTGTATCTCCTGCTCTCCTCTCTGCGCTGTTTTTGTAGGTATTTCCAGTAATCCTATAACGAATAGCTACAGAGTATAACACGTTGCGCCTTCGCTGGTTTATTTTAACTCTCACTCGCAAGCTTATATGCTCTTTGACGCTTTCGGTATACACAACATATTAAAACTCTCAACTATGTATTTAATACACTTAGGTTTATATGTTGCATCGCTTGAGTCTGGTCTTCACAAAGAAGTAGCGCTCAGTTAATGGATTCTGTTTCTGAAATTGCACTTTCATTATACACAACAGATGCAGGACATCCCAAGCATTGTTGTTTCGCTTTATAAGAGCTTCATGAATACACGTACCTATATGCATATTAGCATTTTTACTAGGACTGTGTATACACATTAAATAGTTTGTAGAATTTAAAACAGAAACGACGCGCTCTATTTCTCTTATTAAAACGTTACCACATATAAAAATATTAGTATTAAAGTCACTCATTATCAAATAATTTACTTCAAGTCAATTTTGCTATATATAACTGATTTCAGTCACCTATTCGGTTTAATGCGTTATATTCGTTTTAAGCCAACTGCTGAGATTCGGGGTAGTGGGTTCAATTCGCACCCAGAGGCATATTTGTGTAATGAGAACGTATATTTGTTTTGTATAGAATAAAAAAAATTATAAGTATTACGTATTTACAAATCTGCATATTTATTTTATCAGTTAATTGGTTACCATTGATAGTACTAGATAGGATCTATTTAATTTCCGACTGAATTACAGCGCGTAAATATTTCCCAGGACATTAAACCGTGCTACTCATTCGGTTGAAGTGTTAAATCGACTTAACGTCTTAAATAGGATCTTATTTAAATACCTATTTGAGATCTTAACACCGTCTGTTCATTTTGTCTTAAATGAAACATGTTTGATGTACCCGACGTATGTACATTCAATAACAGCTTATTAAAGTACTGCATTTAATTTTTATGATATAGATTTGAAATGTACATACGTATTAATTCTATCATATTCGTATGGTGATGGGACCACTTCTCTGTCTCCGGTACTACTATGAGTGGAATATGCTAGTTAGTTATCAAGCAGTAGATTTTTAAGTTTGTTTACTACAGAAACTGTTATATCTACTGAACAAAACCTCGTACGCTCGTCATGTATGTACCATTCAATCGGATTGTATATTGTATTTACGTAAACTTGGCTGAAACAAAATATATTCGTATCGGAGCGCTTTCTAGATTCTATCCACGAACCCAATTCACATCCAGAGACACTCGCGTGTCGCGCGTCAGCGGACAAAGAATATAGACAACGGCGGAGCACGACAACCCACTAACGAGACAATGTTGGCGGGGTTCAAATACAATTTACACCGAACAGGTGGATAGGACATTTGAAAAACCCTTTACTTTACGTGTCATATTAGTTTAGTAAATGCATAAAGAAATTGAAAAGTGCCCTGATATCTTAAGGGTTGTTCGAGATTTTGCAAAGTAGTATATAAGATAAGTACGATATTTAAAAGTACTAAATAAGTTAATAACAAAAATACTACTCCATAAGATAATTTTAAAGATATTCTTATTACACCCAGACATAATAAACAAATGTAAGATTAAATATCGAGACTTTGTAGATCGTTCTTGCTTGACTATATATATTATTACCTCATCCAATTGTTATCCTTCTGCCAATTTCCCTTGCGCAGCGCAAAAATCTATTTCACCTTTTAAGAATCATAGATATAAATATTTATGCTGACATATAACAGAATCCGTTCGCTCTAAATATTTGTTTTGTTGCATCATTATCAGTAACATTATTAGATGTGATAAGTATACCTTCGTGTGCGCATCAAGCGAGAGGTACTATAAAAAGCTGTTACCGCAATTGGAGCCAGATGGGGAGGCATTTAATAAAAAATAAACGGGCGCGGCGGGCGGTCGGCAATCTATCACGCCCTCAGTCATAAGCTGACTTTAATGCTGGGTCACTTCAGGCCTTTTTGTTGACGTTAATATTACTTAACGTTTACCAAAAAAATCACAAACTCATCCTCTTCCTTAAATGAAACGTCAACGCTGTGATAAACGTCTGAATAATATTGAATATTCATATTCGCCGCGACGAGACCTTCGCCGATTTGAAACGGCGATGAAATTATAACCCGATTGTTTCTATTCAATCATGGAGTTCGGTTAATTAACATTGTAAGAAAAATTGTACTACTGAATTTATTAACACACGAAGACTCGTTAACTCTACCCTGAAATATATTAGTTCAATTTTATGGTATTTTAAACCAATTGTCTTCAATTACAAACGCTTAATATAACGTGAAACAATCTTTTACATTTTTCAAATGACATTTAAAATATTAAATGATACTTTTTTTTAACAAAAGGAATAAAATGAAACAATTTTTTTAAATAGATGCGTGCATAGAGCTCTCGAATGCGGTCAGCGGATAAAGAAAAATAGCGTTAGTCAAGTTGCCGAGCAATTTCATTCTTTGTTATAAATGACGAGTACCTAGTCTTCTGTGCATATAAGGACGGTAAGTGGGCAAGATGTCACAGTTACGTTACTCCCCTGCACTCGAAAAGTCGAGCATTCTTCGTGACTCATGATGCAAGCTGAGTGCAGATTTCAACAGCCTTTTGTTTTTGCCCAGCCATGTACAAAGGAAAGTTTCCGAGATGTATTCCGCTGAAACAAATATGATGTCTGAAAGAAACTTTTATTTGAGTCTTTTGATAATTTTATTTAGTTTTGAATCAATGGATATTTAATATACTATTCTAAAAACAAAAAAAAAATATTTTCCACACTATTATAAGTAGACAACTTTAAACGCAATTACTTCCAGTGAAGTAGTCGGAGCACTTAATGTGGAGTATTTTCTCAGCGACACACATTACTCTTCGCGGCGAGGCTACATCCCCATGTGTAACTCAGACTGAGTAGACACGCGCAAGTAAAGGTATGATACGAATAATGAAGAAGCACTTAACGCTAATGCTAAAATAGTTAAAATATGTAAATTGTTTAATATATTATCAGTAAAAAATAGGTAGTTAACATACGTAAATTTTATAAAATGTTATCAATAAACTTCTTAAATACTTTTAAATCAACATATTATTAAGGCACTGCGGTTGTGTTTCTAAGGTACCTACTAGACGTTTTGTACTGTAGTTCAGGCAACAGAATAGCGCTACGTTATATCTTGACTTCCGTAAGAGGTGACTATAAGAGATTCCTGGGTTGCGGGTAGCTAGAGTGAGAGTTTGAACAGTCCAAAGACTGCTTGGCATTTGTGGCAACATACCGAGGTAAGGGGAAGAAGGCAAGGGACGAGACAGTCGTTTTGTGAGCTGAGCCCAAGGAGAGCGCTCTGCTGGAGCAAAACGGTGCATTCTTTTATAGAGATTCCGGAGTTTTCTAACAGCACAGAGGAATTACAATACCGGTAAAAGAGATTAAAAAATTTTATTTCTCAAGGTGCCAATGTATCCGAATTCGAAGACAATTTCCCGAATCCCCGAAAATAAGGTTACCTATCTTTAAACTTGGTCGTCATAAGTAGAGTATTGTCTAATGAGTGGCTAATTTGAGGTCTTCAGTAGTTTTCAATACAACATCACAAGTATTATATTCAGCGAGATTTAGCAGTTACTTCAACTCTGTGTGGTTTCGTATACGAGTATGTACTCGTACGTACGCACCGCGCGACTTACTCGTAAGATACGTTTCACCTGGAAATGCAAATGAGGATCGCTCTCTGGAGGCCTCTAGCAAATGAGTTTCTCAAATCAATCGTTACTAAGCGTTCGCAAATGAGAAATCATTCTCCGGAGCTCATTCAAGTGCTTTCAATTATGTACATACATAGATCGACGTTCGAATGTGGCTACTGGAATTACTGACTGTTTGTTTGTTTTTGTTCCAGTGTATAGTTATCGGCAAGGTAGTTCACTTTCCGAATGTAATTGTTTACTTGCTTAATACATGTTTTATATATGTATGTATTTATTAAATCTGACATCTTATAATAGCAAATCAATCCAAATTCAACACTAAACATTCGCTTAATGTAGTCCAACAAAACGTAACGGGAGTTCAGAATGAAACAAATAAAGAAAATATTCCGCGAAAGCTCTAAAGATAGTGAAAAATGTATTTTCTTTCACAAAGCGCATAACGTAGAGAACATGAAATATGGTACGGATTTCGTTCGGCTCAGCGTGCGTTTGCAGTCTACCTACGAGTATAGGTTTTCGCGATTTGAAAAGCAACAAACTTATCCTCTGCATTTGTTTTGTATTTATTGTGCACCAATATTTCACTATCCAGGCCATTGTATAGCTTGAATGTCGATCTTGATTTTAACCATTTTCAAATTTAAAAGGGCTGCAAAGGAGCCGGTAGCAATCACAAGTGGCTCCTGGTTCTGCCACTAATAAACATTACATTTGATGTAAACATTTTAGTTATTTCAAAGCAGTGATATCTTGAACTCCAATTCTTAAAACAACTTAAAAACAAATTTATTTTCAAACATATACCAATGGCTCGTACCATCAAAATTCATATCGAAAACCGAACGCATCTAAAGATATCATATACATTACAACGACCCAAGTCTGTATTCAAATGTAATGCTAATTCCAATCTTGCTGGTGAGCATACGCAAAATGAAATTATTAATTCCGTTTGCGAAGGAGATAATTTTGTAGAACAGTAGCGTTGTTTGACTTTAATTAATTCGAGCCTTGTCAACGGCGAATGTAATTTCAGGAACGCGCCTGTCTGAGGCATGTTTCTCGTTACCGTAATCGCCTAGCGTTCATTTAGTGTTGATGACACGCGCACATACATACATACGTTCATACGTTTATATTCCGATTGACAGTGTGGTGCTGTTTTAGACAGTTACCGTGTACCAAGCTCGTTGGGAAATTGTGCCTTACGTGGATTTCATGTAAGATAGCTTGATTAGTTATAAATTCATACACGTCACAATAAATTTATTGTCACATTAGAAAAGACTAGTTAATAAATTCTCATTAACTTTAACTTAGTAGGTAAATACTTACAGTACCTACTTTATTCGGGCGGTATGAATAGGGGTAGTACTATAAAAGGGGTAGTAAGATTTAGAGATTATTTTATTAAGACAACATTGACTTTTTAATTACAAAATTTTAGTTTCATAATAATACCGTCGGCAGAGTTTTTGCTATATCGCATTTTGTAAGATCTACATTGTGCTTTGAGTTTATCGTATGAGATTGTATTGTTTAAGCTATCAATGCCGTCGTATATTGTGAGATCCGGTGAAAGCTTTCCAATGTTTTATCGCAACAGTGCCTTAAGCTAAAATACTTTTTAGTCACTACATTTCAGTTTAAAAAAAACGCTTTACAATAGCATGACATGAAAATTTGATTTCCTGTGTAGTTAATGCTAAGGACAATGATGTTGCAGGATTAGTATACACAAATAAAACAAAATAACAAACTCTCAGAACAGTAACTGATCACAGTATTTGTCATACTATATCAGTTGCTTTCACCAGGAATCAAACTCGTATCCTTCTACTCTCTTACCAGTACATTATAATATTAACCTTACAGTCATTTTATTGAAGATTTTTATTGCCACTGCAACGTTTTAAAGATTCCATTAATATAAATATATTCCTCTCAAACTTTATAATTAATATCCCTTTACCCCCTGAGTTACGCTTACACACACGCAGGGATTCGGGGAATACATTTTTAAAGCACCTGTACTACTCGTATGTGATGTTGAGCAGTTTTTTCATAGTATAGATATTATTAAAAAGCCGATTGTGTGTGTTTTTCAATTTCTTCGTTACAGAGTCAAAACTGTTTTAAATCATGTGTTGGTACATATAACTATGTTACGTATAAGTATTTAAGATAAACTTTGATCCCATGTTAAAAAGAAAAAAGAACTCGGGAAATGCGAGAACATAAATTCGTTTCTGTGCCTGTGACTTGCTTTGTAGTATTCGCAGTTCAAATGGCAAAGTTTTGGTTTCAGACGCGCCGACCTAAGTGCACTTTGTCACTTAAATGGGAAAATATTGCTTTCAGTAAAGAAATAAGATTACCACGACGAAAAGTGGGTGCTTTACAAAATTCAAGTTAAGACATTATTGTTTCCCGCGCCTTAACAGCGATGGGTACGAGAGTTTATTACAAAAGTTATGTTAAAAGGTTATTGTAACTTTTTTATTAATATTTCACCTACTTGTATATGCTTAAACGAATACTTGAGCAAAATTTCTAATAACCATATAAGGACTAATACCGTGTTAAGATATATATTTTATAGTGCAGCTTATTAGTAGAGGAAAGCGGGACTTGTTGATAGGGGTAAGCAGTTTTCTTCGGAATTCAACTACTACTACTTCTACTATTGTGATATACATTGTGGTAGCTGACTCAACTAATAGTCTGATCACTGATCATAATTATAAATCACACTGAATTTGCATGACTGAATGTGTTGCCGGTTTTCTTTAGATTATTTTATTTTGCAATTATTTATTATATATTGAGCATGACGCTATTTTATCTGTAGTAAAGCCATGAAGACATGAATTTTGTTGATATATGTCGCAGCGGTGGCTACCGACGACAAACTGGCACTATCGCAATTCTTCACTGCTCGTATGTATGTGAATTTTATAAAATTTTGAAAGCAATCTGTACCGCACACATTTCAGGCCTGTAAAATAACGCACGGGCTTTTGTCGTCATATTTAAGCTACGGCATTTTAGTAAAACGTGAATTTTATATTGTTGTTTAAAACTGAAATCATTGATTATTATTGCTTATTATATAACAAATGTAAAGAAAAGCAACAAAATAATGTTATAATTAAACTAAGGTATTACTATGTTCATAATACCTATTTTATTTTTTCTTCTTGAATATAAGGATATGATACTGCATCGATTATATATGTACCTTCCTACACCCGTTACATAAATTTGTATTTATTTCGTTATTCGTAATTTTAGCTTTATTCATTTCTCTGTAACTGAAATTTTAATTCTTAATGAGAAGTGGTAAACTTTTTAAACCACAAATTCGTTATGATATAATTGAAAATGTTATTATCTACTTAACTAACAATTCAATATTTTATTTCAAATTTTGTTTCAATTCATCTTTAAATATTAAAATCAAAGGATTTTATTTCTTATTCGCGTTAGCACGGAATTCTTTGAGGTGCGTATTTGTTGTAATGAAGAAAAAGCGCCAGGAACGTCGTTTCTGACGGGCTTCCCCCAAGCGCGCGCATTTTATGAGACAAACATCAATATGCAAAAAATTAATATATATACAGATACG
This sequence comes from Aspitha aspitha aspitha, assembly GCA_018246895.1. Taxonomy (NCBI): domain Eukaryota; kingdom Metazoa; phylum Arthropoda; class Insecta; order Lepidoptera; family Hesperiidae; genus Aspitha; species Aspitha aspitha. Next base: position 12,790 of record DWGJ01000527.1, on the reverse strand, counting down.
AAAGTATTAATGATTTATCAAATTTCCAAAATCGATAAAATTCATTCTTTGAAATTCAAACAATCGCGACCCTCAACTTTAAACTGTAAGTTAACACATGTTCATATTATTTATATTTTCATAACATTTAAAAATTGATGTACATAAATACAGTATCAAAATATAAATGCTAAGTAAATAAAGTTTTGACTAATTTATACGGAAAACAAGCACTGCGAATTATGCAGCGATGGAACCGCAGAAAGTACTCAGAAACAAAGGCTGAAGTTCTTATTGCAGAGCAAACATCGCAAGCACTCCGAGTCTAAAATTTCGATTGATCTCAAGTGGATTTCTTTGTTTTCGGTCAAATCTTAATGCTAGAATCTTTTCTGTTTCAATCCTACGAAAGCGACGCAAAAATGTTTTCTTCTTAATCGATCAGGCTGAAATGTGCATTGATATAAAAATAAATACGAGTAGTTATGTTACAAGCTTTATTAATAATAATTTGACTGGCCTCATGGTCGAGTGGTTAGAGACTCTGACTGCAAAACCGGAGGTTTCCCACCCAGGACAACTATTTGTGTAATGAGCACATTTGTTTGTTCTGTGTCTGGGCGTAATAAAAATATCTATATAAGTACTATATGGTATGTATATATGTGTTTATCAGCTGTGCGATTACCATAACACAGGCATTAAATTGCCTAATTTGGGATCAGTCACCCGTGTGTGGAATTGTCCCCAGTTACATATTTATTATTATTATTATTATATATAACATAATGAACTTCAATATATAATGACGGAATATAAAATTTAAAAATATTTCACCTCCATAAACATAAAGGGCACAAAGTTGCAAGTCAGGGTTGAGAGGAGTGAAGTGATTTTTCGCATAAAAACCCTAATGATTGTGTTACAACCGTCATTGTTAGGGTATTGTCGTAAATTCTTCCACTTAAGTTGGGCACGTGACATATGGGACGCCGCCCAACTGTTACGTTTCGTTTTAACCCGTGCGACCGTAAAGCGACATTGATAAGTGTTCAATGCGACATGTCTTTATTTGGTCCAAATGCAAGATAATAGCTGAAATAACTCTTGTAAATTTATCGCAGCGAGTCGCCATAAGTTTGTAGAAACTAATTCAAAAACTTTTAAATTGAGAACCACAAATGTGAATATCAATATTGTTTGATATCAACGTTGTTGATCGTTGACGACCATGCAGATTATGTGACATTCCCATGTAATCTTCAGAAGAAGTCACATATCTGTGATTGACTTTAAATGAGGGTCAGTACAGTATAAGGCGGATAGGCGGTGGGTGTCCGAGCTACAGGGACTACTTTACGTCTTTACTTTACTTCTAGCGGCCAGTACGCATGTTTACTAAGCTTTAATAAGTGTTCATAAAATACAGGCTATTGAAAATATTATAGTATTAAAGAATTCCTAAAAATTATTCTTCTTAAGTTAAGCTTTGGCAAATGAAAATATCGCTACTACAAAGGAATAGTGAAAAATATTTCTAGTATTAATGGAATGGGTAAATGAAAATGTACTTTCTTTATTTTCAAAACTTGTCGACAAATGAAGCACATTTCTTGTACTAGAACATGAAAAGTTTATGGTTTAATAGTTAACTTAAATTAAGTTTAACACATCTTTAGATATTTAGCGTTTTATACCCCAACCCACGGTGCACACGAATCAGACTTTCAGTGACCGGAGCGAGAGAATTCCATCACCACCAAAGCGTGTGCCTTCCGTCTAATCGAGTAAATGTTTCCGACTCAGTGACTCGAACACGTCCCTTAGAGTAGCTACGTTTTGTAGCACGTAGCGTCGTAGCCTTGTAGAGCCGGAGACGCCGAACGACATCCTGACTTAAACAAACATTTGTGCAATAGGTACTCCCCACATTTTGATGGCTGCATCGCGCTGAAAATGTTTTCTGTCACGCTCGACTTGGATTGGATGATTAGCGGAATAAAACTGCTTTTTGTTACCCTTTTCATAGTGGTCTCGGAAATGTTGAATAAGGAAATAACTAGATGGAACTGTATAATTAAAGTCGGAACTTAGAATGTATGTATTTTAACTAATGAAACCAATAGTTTAGTACAAAAATAGTATAAACACATTGTACAGCAGTGTTTATTTCAAGAAATAATTAAATATTTTCAATCGATCTATTATTGGAAATCTCTATTTTAAAGTAGTATCACTGGTATTTCACTGCAGCACGCAATAAAACGCTGAGAAAGTTTTAATAATATTGTCATATATACAGCTCTAGCTTACGCATTAGCTATGTACTAAAGACAAGTAAATTAACATAAGGCATTAGGGAAGGGACAAAGTTATCCCGCTTTAGAATTAACCAACCGCACTCATTAAATACGAAGTACGTTCCACCCGCATCGCCTTGACTTAGAACCTTATTCACTTCGGCATCATATTTGTTTTACAAAATTATTCATAGAAACATGTTCTATTTTATGTAACATTGGCGCTGTTGCAAACGTGGTAAAACTTTAAAACGTGGTAATTAATTACAATAAAAATATGTTATAAAATAACAGTTACTTACAAATAAGTTGCTACATATAACCCCGTTATATGTGGTTCAACATTGAAAAAAACATGAGATAACGGAAGGAGTATTCATTTACGCTGTCACCTATAAAAAATATCATTAAGAGAGTGAAAACCAATTTAGAAATCAAACGAGCGAATTCATTTTCTTTTAAATTTCCGCTCCGCTTCAGTCAATATTGGAGTTACCTATTTTTTTCAATTCGTTTCAAATTATAAAAATTTTCGCCCAGTGTGAGCGTTAACCGTTCGCGATTAACTTTTTTGATATTACTCAGCACCCGTTGCACGTAAATCTGCCCCTACATTGGTCCGGTAACTTTTTCAATTTAACAGGTAAGGATAAATCGTTCATTCTTTTTATTCGAACATAGAACTGATATAAACTCCCTTGAAGTTTGGAACGCTGAGGCTATATTGTGCCGTGTTAACTTCGAAACCTTTCGCTCAATCGCCGATACCTCCTACGCTTCTTCAGCTGTTTTTTATTCGTATATTACAATCAAACTGTGATTTTCCTCGGCAGCTGGTTGTATTCGGTTCCTTTTTATGTTCACGAGAATTAAATAAGAAAACAAAGGTCCCATTTCGATTAAACGACAATTTGTAAACGTAATGCTTTTTTAAAATGTCAAAGAAAATAACATTAAGGCTTGTTTGTTCTTTATGGTAGTGACCTCGTTTTAGAGGTTTTCCAAAATATGCAGTACAGATAGCAAATTCGCAATTGAATTTCCAGTATACATATGTACATGAACACAAAAAGTACCTTACATTACTATGAAGTTACGTTAGAAATGATCAATTATATATAAATATTTTTAATGAATCCTCTTAGACAACGCAATCTAAATAAACGTCAAGTACATCAATAACAAATACGTCTTTCGCCAATTCTATCTCTTTGATCGCTTTAAGAATGTTTCTGACAGAACAAAGAGAAATTGGATGGTTTAAAATGTTTGGGTAAAAAAAATGCGCTGAAAAAGTATGGTACAAAAATAGTTACCCTGTTAAATACTAAAGCAGAACTTAAAAATTATAAAAATATCAAAGAAAAAATGAATCATTCGAACTCCAGTCAGACATTGAACGTCGACCAACTTTAAGAGATAAGCACAGTTTAAGAAGCTTAATGTCTGCATTTTGACTGGAGGTTCATCCTTTATGTAGAAAGTCGTTTAAACTTTAATCTGTCATCGACGCATTTTCAGTGTTATTGAATAGAAAAGGGCTGGACTTAATTGAAATTTAAAAATGTAAAAGCGCTGAAAGTGAGTAACATTTTCTTCAGATATCAGCTAACCTTTATATTTGTTTTTTTTTGTAAATGATAAAATTACTACCAAAGGATATGTTTTATGTGGGTTATAGCTGAAACTTTTATCTTGTGTAGAAGCATTCGCACCGCTTTTGACTGACAAAGACGGATGACTTCAAAAACCTCCAATAAGTTGTGAAGTCTCTTTAGTTAATGCTTATAAGATTGAAGTTTGGTTAAGACACAAATCAGCTTGCTGCTAAGCTATTTTGGAGTATATGTCTAGAGCTGATCTAGATTAAGGTCATTATCAAGAGCAGACATTTGTATAGCAGACTGACAATTGTAGTATATTGTATTGTATTGTATGTACATAATATTGAAGTTGAATGTCATATAATATAATGAAGGTAATTTTATTTAATGAAAAATTATCTGGTCAATAAAATTAAATAGTGCAAATTATGATTCAATAATTTTTTTGAAGATAATTGGAATAACGTTTTTATCTTTATAAAGCACAGTGAAATGTCACGTCTATGAAACGATAATTATTTATCGATTATATTCTTATAAGGGTTTTATTATAAAATGCGTATAAGGGTTGTCACCAAAAAATAATATAATGGCACTTTGTATAATGTCAATAATGGCTTCCGAGTATAACAATGGATGTTCCGTCCACCGACAGCAGTATTGTCAGGCCTCAATGGGTGCCCTCCCGTTGGAAAATGGCTCTTAGAATGATTCGCTTTTGTATGCTTAACGAGTGACAGTTTCCCTTTGAATATATGGGGTAATTGAAATCTCATCTTTGATATATTGCGCAATTACTTTTAGAGTTTTACCGCTGCTCGCAGAAGTTTATTCGGAATTTTATCGGTCACTGTAGCGCAAACCTAGATATTTATCGCTTTGTTTTCCTGTTATTCAAAACTGGCAAACCATGAACTTTAAATCTACGTGTAGAATTGCAAGTAAGTATGTTTAAAGCGCAACCATGGTGATTGTGTAGCGAATAATTTTTTACAAGCTATTTTCACAATCAATAAAATTCCTAAGCTAACATTTTCAAAATACTATCTCGAAGAGTGTAAGAAAAAATTAAAATTCGCAGCATACAAATAGAATTAGTTTGAACGAGCAACGCCACGCGATCACTACATAACACGTACGGGGCGGCTGTGAAATGTATATAGATATCTCTTGAACCTAAGGACCTTAGGACCTTGCAACGGCGCACTTACCGCAAATTAGCCGCCACGCGCTCTGCTTATAAGTACTAGCTTTTTTATGGAAATGAAAGGACGAATAAACATTAAACTCCGGCAAGTTAAATTAAGAACGCCTTTAAGTATTAATGTTCTACTTTAATTTCATTGGCGAGTTCAAATTGTTTTTCTTTTGATATGAAGTACAATAGCTTCTGTGGCACTGGTAAATACCTACACATATTGAAGCGACGTTATACTGCACCTACTACACGTGTATGTGTATGTTGCATTTCAATGTTTACTCGGTCGTTTTTTTTCCTTTTTCCATTTTTTTTATTTTCTTGCAAGTAGTTCTTTAAAACTTTCTAATTAAAATTAACTATGTCCTACTTTTCAAGAAATAAAAATGATTTTTAATCAAGATCCATAAAAGATGGTATTATGTTTGCGGGTTCTATTTTCGCCCAGGGCTATATTTGTGAGATGGGCTTTTCATTATGTACGTACATATTATGCCTGTCAAATTTTGTACATTGGTACATATTTAGATATTTTTATACATAAATGTACATACATAAATGTAATATGAATAAAATGACCGTGCTAAAGATAAGTACATGTAATTCATACAAAAGATAAACTAAAGCCAAATTTTGACGTCTATAACTTGTTTTAAGGATAAAGGACGTCCCAGTTACCATTGCGGCTTAGGTGAAAATATTTGTAAATACTACCCACTTCAAATCTGGTAGGGTTTTATAACTAGTAATATCTCTTGAGCCGAATGATTGTACGTGAGCACTTACTGCAAATTAACCGCGTCCTAAGCTTCTCTTACAAACACACATTAATTTGTATTGAGTGCCCATGAATTCACTTAACTCAGTTAAAAAAGGATTTTTCATTAATTTGTACAACCATTGTGTCATTCTAAAAAGTTTTCGAGAAACGGTGAGTGTACATAATATAATGCAGATGTTTTCAGTAAAATAAATCACAAATTATATTATTGTTCTCTATTTTAAGTGCATATTGTGCTTGCCTTTATAATATGATGCAGCGCACCTGAAACAGTAAATTCTATGACTATTAATTAAGTAATGTTGTCATATATGTAGTTAGTAACAAAATTAAACAACCTCAACTATATTGGATATTTAAATCACCGAACACCCTAAAATCGATAGTAAGGAAAGTCCTTGAACGGAAACTAAAGCTCGGTGAAAGGAGTAGTGATCATTAATAAGAGGCCGACGGAAAACCATTATAGGTAGGTATATATAGATCAAATTATGACCTATTAACGAACAGCAATATCCAGTAGCGAGCAGGAAACATGGTAGTGGAATAATGCTATACAGTAAACCCTCCTAACTCTTAAATTAAAAGTCAAATTTACATCCAATTGTATACCAATGAAAATTGCAGTTGGTATTTTTTAGGTCTACGTATTTTCAATAATAACGTCAAGCAATCAGTATTGTAACGCAATGCCAATTAAAGTTTCCCAGCGCATTTATCTAATGATGAAAATCGTTACACGCCGGTAAATATATAATGAATTGCCTCATTACCATTTTAGTGCGAGTAATTTAAAACGAATTTTTCGAACACGAAATTGAACCGCTACGATGATTTTTCAATAACAAAGCTGTAGAATAACACAAAAATCGTTCAAAAATGTTATGAACAAAATAGCGGTTTGTGAAATAAAAATTTGGCAAGTTTTTCGATGTTGCTTTCAGAAAAAAAATGCTGCAATTTATTCATCGAACTTTACAGCAATCAATGTAGGGTAAGCACTACCTAGATAACCGGAATGTACATAGGTTAATCAAAGCAATTATTTATATTTTAGCTATCCGTTCCATCTTAATAGCTACTCTATAACAATCCATATACATCTTCTAATTTTATTACGATTACCCCTTAATATCTGGGCTTGACATATTACTATCGTTAAGAATCAATTTGAAACGCATTATCCAGAGCACTATGGACTACAGATAAGATAAGTAACGCCTTAGAGTAAACAATTCTTACACAAATATTTGTAACTAATTTGTAAAGTCAATTAAATGCCGAATTTTATTTGTGTAAAAATTATTCCAAGTTGTAGGTGCATTCGAAGTGCACCATACCTAGGTACTGTACAATTCTAAGCAATCTGTAACGTATACCACCGCCACCATTTTAAACATATTCAGTTCCTGATCGAAATAAGTTCGGACAGTTACAATTGCTCTTCTCATACATGCCTTAGCTATTGTCTTACTGATATTTAAAAAGCCTTTTGATTCCATAAAAATTTGTCGTCTATTTCGCTGCACTGCATGTACGGTGTCGCAATCAATGGTCGTTCCAAACGCCCATGTTCGGTCGGTGTCGCTGATGAAGCGTTTTGACGATGGCTCAGCTAAGCCATTGTTTACCTGTCAACGGCCACTGCACGCTTTGTGATCGAGTAATGTGAACGTTGGAGTTGACACGACGGAAATCCCTTTCGCTTTATGAAATTTTAAAATGTTAAACCTTATGTAAACGTTTCGGTTAAAATTCCACGTCACATATAAGCTCGTTTTGTTAACATACTGATACTATGTAGTTTAAAATCTTGCAATCTCTACTAATATTATAAATGCGATTGTAACTCTGTCTGTCTTTCTGTCTCCTTAACTTTCACGCTTAAACCACAAATGATTTTAATGAAATTTCGTTCAGCTATATATTTGACGGGGCTGGAATAGGGGATGAAAGTTTGTATGGAAGTTCGTCATTACTGAAGATAAAACCATGAAACTTAGGCATGAAATTTAGGCAGTTCATATGAAATATATTACCGGAAAACAAGCATTCTTGAAATTCGACTTACATGGGGGGTGAAGTAACGGATAAAAGTTGGTATGGAAGTTCGTCATTACTATCCTAGGATTCCCGCGAGGTAGATAATGACGCGGGAAAATTTTGTGACACATTGATTTCCATGCGGATGGAGCCGCCGGTACAGCTAGTTATTAAATAAATTAAAAATTAATGTCTGTAAATTCTACCTATTAGCCATCTATACATATTGACGACGTATTCTATTGCACGAAATGTCGATATAATACCTCTAAAACCATAGTGTAAAGCGCTTAAATATTTAAAGTGTAAAGCTCAAAGACACAATAGACATTTTTATTACAAAGCGTTTAAATATTATCCGCCAAAAATCTATTGTCATAAAATTTTGATCAAAAAACCTTCGAGCGAATTTATTGAAATTTTCCGCCTGGAATTTTAGTTATGTAATAAGCGGGCAGCTGTCAACGTCAAAATTAAATTCTTGTGTGGCTTTTGATAAGCGGAACATTACAATAAAAAAGAATAAAGAATAAAAATTGTGTAGCAAAATAAATTTTATTTCACAGATATTGAGGCAATAAAATCGTTCGGTCACTGAAGAATAGCTGCGATGTTGTGTTGTTTCCTTATTGTTTTTAGCGCTGTATTATAGCGCTATAGAGTTTTACCAAAAGAGCAAAAAAATTGTATTAAAAAGAACCGAAACATAAATGTTTGCAAAATATCACTGGCCTTAGATATAAAATCCTAGGGTGCTTCTTCTACATATTCATCTACATTATTATTATTATTAATGTATGTGCATAGTCACATGTTTTTGGTTATTTTACGGTTGTCTAAGTGTGTATCGATTAAGTAATATTTATCGCTGCATTATATGTCGCGAGAATTTAAATTACGAATGCAACTAAATGAAACTTAATCCACTGAAAAACATGTTTTTAATTCATTTTCGTTTACAGCACGCTCGAACGATATTCTACACGAAGTCACTATTATACAATGTAGGTACTCGGAAAGTGTATATCGACACTCAAAAGTAAATTACAGGAACGGGCGTTAACACGTACCGAATGCTTTTGAGCGCGAAATCAGTCGAAAAGACACGATATAAAATTTCCTAATCAATTAACTATGGCAACAGGCTGAAATTATTACCACTACTTGTCTGTTAAGAAGGAAAAAGAGAAGAAATATGTGTAGTCTTAACTTACTTACTAATTTACTTACAAAGTAAAGTTTATTTAAATAAACAAATAAATAAAGCTTTTTATTTTATTTGTTGTTTTTATTAACGCGTGTTTATAGTACATACAAGAATTTTTCATTCTAATACACGTAATTTTGTACACTTGATATAAATTTATCACAAAACTTTCAGTTCTTACTTCTCGATAAAATATTTAATGTTCTTAAACAAAAGCTGAAATTCTAGAGTACATGAATAATTAATTAATTTCAGGTTTTAAGACTTTCATAATAAACAAACCGTAATTAAAAGTACACGAAGTTGGAAACCTACGAAGATATTAAAGCGCTTTGGTGTTTAGACTTTCAGTTTTAATCCACAGAGCTGTTTCTAATTAATTTCAATAATAAGCACTTAGTCCGACCGCGTATACAAGGCTACAGTAATTTAGGGCTGTCTCAGCGCTAAGTGCTACACTTGCACCCACTTATAAAACCAAGACGCAAAAATAAATACAAGAGATATTAAAACTTTGCGGGAACATATATGTATATCACATATAAATGTTAGGTACTGTATCCTCGTTCTACTGCAGACAAGCGACTTGTTGCTTGAAGATATGTATTTAAAGTCGTTTGATTGCTCTGTACATTATTGGTAATAATCACAGCGCCGAACTTTTTTTTATAGCTCAAAATACATATTTTTATTGAGATTACTTTACAAAATATAGTAATTAGACTAAATGCTACTTAATAAATATTTACAATATAAATACATAAAAAGATCAAATAAAAACTAAAATTTATAAAAAGTATATTTCATCTAAAATGTCCTTTTGGGGCATGGTTCCCAAAACGCTGGCGGCGTTCCCGCGCTGCACCGTGAGGCTAAGGCGCTGCGCAAAAAAGACGCCAGCCCTTTGGTCACCAGAGGCCATGAAAAGTTTGGTCGTCATTTTTGACACAAGTTTTTTTGTATCAAAAGACCACCGACCCATCGTGTCCGTTGCAAATGCCGAACTTTTTAATATAACTGACATGAGGTACACTGGTAATAATATCACTGTAAACAAAGAAAGATCTGCTAAACGTTTCGTAAAAAATACATATTAATATGATTATCTACTTATAGCAATCCACGTTCATAACGAAACTTATAGAGATAGTAATTATTTATATAATAAGTTGCATTATAGCACATAGTTTTGTGTATTGGCTTTGATATGCTGAAGTAACTTTACTCGCTCACTCGTTAAGATAAGCTTACCTAATGACTATTTGGTACAGCCAAATGGTGAAACAAGAGCCATATTCAGATCTGTTTTTCGAGTCACGTATCCACAACATATTTCTTCTTAATACTATTGTAATATATATTGTGAGCTTACCAGCCTTCTGCGGCTGCGCGTATCATGAGTTATCTAAATTAATACATGTTGGCTCGCAAAGATTCTTCTCATATTTTGGGCTTTGCTGTACTTAATGAAATAACTCTGGTAAAAGAGGAAGCTAAAAATATATTTTCGCGATTTATAGAGAGGGAATCGGGAGTAATCTATTTTATTATGTTCGCATTATTTTTTGTACATTTGTAAAGGTTATATAAAAAACATAATTATATTGCAATCACATGTAAAAAAAGAAAATTATATTAAATGGACGTGTTGTAAATTGAATCTCCAAAATTAACGATTATTTTACAAGGTTTTTTATTAACTTGATATGTATAAAATATTATGTTTGTCCGGGCGGGGCATTTAGTACTGGATAACGGGTAACGGAACATTATCTTTAACCGATTCAGCTGAAATTTGGTATACACGCTTTTCTGAATAACAATGTATGCTTAACTATGTGACGTCATTCTAATTCCAATATGGCGAATCATGCAATATGGCGGACTTGTCATCTTTCTGCACTACCACAGTACGGGTATCAAATGAAAGGTTACTTGCTGAGGAGAATACGGAAACTTTCTTGTTTGTGGGGCATTTAAATAAAAGCAACTTTTTAAAAAGTTTTTTTTACATTAATTTATTTCAGATTCAATTTACAAATACGATGTATGTAGGTAGATATCAGAATAACAAACTGCCACGATACGGTACTACTAAAGACACTCGTATCTACGTTTATTATGTATACTTGTAACAATGAGCCAAAAATCCAACAATTTGTAATGAAAGCCCGCGTTACGCCATGTGTCAATCAAGTTCCTGGTGAATTGCTAATCAACCTCAACACAACATGTCACTATTCATTTGAAATACGTACATATTAATTGAATAATTTAGGAGCATATTGATTTATAATTGTCATTTTTATGTAGGTAGCGCTGATAGCCGCCGAAAAATATTTTCACATTTTGGACCAATTACGACGGTTACGAAATTTTGAACGGTAATAAAAGTAGATAGATACCTATGAAATTATAAAGTAGCAAACGCGTTGGCGTCATTACCAATATGGGTAATAAAAAGTAATTACGTTATTATAATTTGTCAGACTTTATCTGCAATATTTTTAATGCGCTATAATGGTAATAAAGATTACTAATATTAATATTATATTTATAATGACTTATGTAGGTACTGAACAATTGATCATCAACTACAATGAACAGCAATAATAATCAAAAGCCTACGTTCCATAATTAAAGCTCATCCACGTCATATTCCATGTGTCATTAGTCAAGTTCTGGACTATGTGCTCATCAGAGCTAACCTAGATCCGAGTTAACATGCAATAGAAATTTCATTGCAATTTTTTTAAACACTAAATCTGTCCTGGCCGTTGTCATGGGCACATTTGTTTTTCAGTGTCCGGGTGTAGTACATATACCTATAATTAGTTATTATATAATATGTATCTTTGTCCAGTATCCAAAAACCAGAACGTGGGCATTTAATTGCCTGATTTGGAATCAGATGACCGTGTGTGGAATTGTGTGTGGAAATTTAAAAAAAAATATTTAGTCCCTCGCACTCTTCATGCTATATTGTGTAGCTGACTGTATCTATCGTAATCGTCTGAAGGAAAATGTAACCTTATCATTTCTGTAAATCAAAATCCTTTCTTAATGTCTCAAGTTGTTGATTAATAGATTGTCGTACAAGGAAACACTTTATCTGCTTACGACGTTTCGATATCCTTAAGTTGTCGACCTTTGACAGCCTACAATAATTAATATTATCCTCAAAACCCAGTAGCTAAATTTGTTGATCTTGGGATCAAATAGATTGAATAGATTATCAAGTATACCTACCTCAGATCACGAATTTTAATTAACATAAATTTTATTTTAGCTCATCTACTAAGGAAAGCTAACGAGATGATTGGATATGATTATGTTCTGTTAAACTATTTTTCTAAGTTTTTATGCTAGGCTATTAGCTAGCAGACAAGATTACGATACCTCCTACGCTAGATGTCGCTAAATGCCGTCAACAGATATTTCATTTAGATTATTCTCCACTAAACCGTGTTATTCTAACGAACCGCTGTTTTTTCGTAAAATTTACCTAAAACGTTGAAATTGACATATAATACATATATATGATATATAGATATATAATAGATAGTATAATCCCTACTAATATTATAAATGCGATTGTAACTCTGTCTGTCTGTCTGTCTGTCTGTCTGGTCGACTTTCACGCCTAAACCGCTGAACCGATTTTAATGAAATTTGGTA
>DWGJ01000526.1:0-29067 GCA_018246895.1 Aspitha aspitha aspitha | reverse complement strand
CAATTCGAACCAGTAGTTCCTGAGATTAGCGCGTTCAACCAAACAAACTCTTCAGCTTTATAATATTAGTATAGATGTACTTTTAACAGGTAATTATAACAAGTTAACTTTATAATGCCACTTCGTTGAAGAAAATATTCCTCATTCAAGTTATTCAATTATCAGAATCATAAACTTACAACACACAACGTTGTATATTATAGTTGAATTATACCAATAAATTGAATGTGAGTCGCCAGAGGGTTTATGCAGAACAATCCAGGTTGCTGACTCCAGCTGTCGCATTGTATTGCTCGTTCAAGTTTTCAATAGTTTGAATCCAACAGCGTGGGTGGAATTGAACGGAAAAGACTCGCTATATTAATTTTTTTTTATCGTACTTTACGAGCTAAAAATAATTAGATTTACATTTAAAGAAATTGTACGGCACTTAACATAAAATTTTGAATTTCCATAACAATGGGTGTTTATGTTAGCAATTTCTTTTGCCATTCATCTAACGTAAAACACTAAATGTTTCTAGCAATCGTAATTCTATTTTTGATTCGTCGAAAATTATTACATATACCTATGGTATGTGAAAGTACTTATGCGTTGTGTTACAATTAATCATGCTTTTAGCGGAAAAACCTTTCTCCCTTATTAATATGATTGCCGCATCTCGTGTTTGCATTTAAAGTTCAAGCTCATGTCAATGTGGGTTATGCGAGGTTGTGCGAGCCAAGTACAATAACTACGAGTATACTCGTACTATTGTTGTGCACTTCCGACCTCACATTCCCCGACGAGCCCTGCACTTGAATCAACAGTCGGTCGGTGTGAAACGTGCATCACGCCTTCAACGGCCTGCGGTTAATTACTACAAGCTTTTTAATTTGTATAATTTGCATTATACAAATATTTTAATTAAATTAGGTGACGAGTTTTTTTTAATAATGTATAAATCAAGTGTGTCTAATTAAGAAAAAGATGACATTTAAAGCTATATAAGCATAGCGGTTCGGGAATATTTTCGAAATTTCATCTATTCGTTACTAAAAGATACCATAACAGGTATTTAAAAACCATTTATGTAGTAATCTTAAAATAGAATAATCTTTGTATTTTAATAAAAAAATTATATCATTGCATGATATTTGTCTTATAAAATGCAACGTAATAATATAACACGTTGATTGCACTCAGATTACGTGCGCATAGCTAATCTTCCGGAAATAGAAAATTCCACTCCTCGGGTGGTGTAATTAAAAATAATGTAAGTTGTCGGCACAGCAGTCATTGCACTGTAATGGAGGTTGAACAATGAAGGTCGAGGACCCTTAGGTCACAACAACCTTAAACTAGTAACGCATTACGGAGGCGCTACGCCACTTAACAATTTTTATCGCATTCCGATGAAACCGCCACAACATAGCGCCACAACTTCGGCTTCGCTGTTTGAGGCTCGATTTCATTTTGTATTTATTGTTACGTTTAAACAGGATTTATATTCGACGGTGTTAAGAATTGCAATAAAATATGATTGCTCCATATTATTGCTTCTTCTGTCCTTTTCTGTTATTTCTTTTTCCAAGGAACAGTACCTATACCTATCATTTTTTATTTGAGCCTGAAAAGTCAATTCCATTTAATATTTTATTAAATATATTTTATTTAAGTAAAATTTTATATTTTTTCCATTCAAACATTAGGTATTATGACCCTTTTTACAATCCATTCCTTTCAAAGTTACTCGATTCTTCGAATTGAATAAAGTAAGTGCTGTATGTAATACATACATAAAAGATTTTTATAATTTATTCGTCATGAAAATTCATTCCTTGTTTTGCTTATAAATGTGCAGTAAAGCTTTGACTTATTATACGAATACAAAAACGGTTTCGTCGAGTACATATTTCATACCTCAAAAAAGCCTATATTATGACAATATAATGAGAAACACCGATATATTTCATACATATATGTTATTAAACATGATGTGTGAATCAAAGCATTGGAATTGTATAATTTTAGTGTCACCAGTTAGATTTCATAATAAATGAAGCAAGTTTTCATACACAAGCCCACACACGGCCATCTACATTCTGTCCGTGTTTAATAATAATAATAAAATTATTGATAACAATAAAAAGTATTTTTTTCCATACTATCGATCTTCCCTTGCTACTCGTATACCTATGTATATGACATACAAGTTTTCGATCCAATGATATACATAAATATTCTGAGATAAATTTGCACAGACATAATATTTCTAATGTTTTGATTACGTAAATCGATTTTAAATCATAGATTTGCACACCACGTGCAAAATTCTTCCTGTTTTTACAGGAGAGTTTAGTTTCAAAATCATGATGCTTCTTAAAAAGTATACATAACTGATGGTATTTAACATCATTCTCCACGCTATTTGTACGGAAAACTGTGCAATTGTGGACTTAAAAATACAACTCGTGCCCTAGTTATACGTCTCCATTTATTATGCGGCACATAGATAATTTTTTTCTAATTTAAATTTACTACATCGTTTATGTTAGTTGACAATACTACGTAGTTTCTATTATTTTGCTTTAATACGCGGATGGTGAACCGTCTCCGAGCTAGGGGCATTTAAACAAAGTAATGTCTGCAATTTTGAATAAGTAACAGTATCCTGAAGAGATTACGAGTTATAGTAAATTCAATTCAGTCAGGCATAGTTGTCGCTCCAAATTCAATGAGCAGACCACAAGTTGATTGCCGCCAGCCGGTGGACAATAATTGGTGAGGCGTCGTAACACTGCCGCGATTAGGACTACGTCGAATAAAATATAGTCCCACCGGCACTTTATATAATTTATAATTTAATATTTTTGTAAATATTATTTTATTTGTTGTTAAAATATAGAATTAAAAGTATCTTATGCAACTGTTTAGTTCAGTCGTTTTAATTTATTCGTGGTGTAAGCAGTTCTTTTTGCTTTAATAGCTGAAACTTGAAGTAGCATCGATAGGTATGTAAACCTTTTCAAAGTACACATTATATTTTATGCATTTGAAAGATTTGGAATACCGTTAATTATAATAATTAAGTCAAAATTGTAATTGAACTAATTATGACATTGCGTGAACCTACCTGCAACGGGCCCAAGGGAGGCTGCGAACAGCAAGAAACAGGTGGCGAGAACGAGCTGCATGTTTTCAGAGTGCGTGCGGGATCGGCCGAGACGAGAGACGTACACGCAATAGAGTGCGCTTACGCAACACGGGACACTCGGGCACACTGAGCGCGCGCTGCCCGGGACCCCCCCTTATAACAGAGACGCGTCCCGCGCGAACCACTACTGAAACAACGGTTCAGCCGCGTCTCCGGACGACGCCTCCAGCGGCGCGTACATCGCGCTCTCACACTGAGGCCATCGCTAGTCGAACTGCTTGTAGCCGGTAATGGTGTGGATGGAGATCGCGGGCACGCGATGCCGGCGATGCCGTACGTCGGCCGCGGACGTCCGGCGGCGCACGGACGCTCCGGCGCCCGCGCTCCTCGACACGGGAGTTATCTCGGCAAATCGTACCGCACAATGGTTTGCGTTCGCGCTCAATTTGTTCTTGTTGCGGTCGACGCGAATTCTTCGCTTGTCGAAAGGGTTGTCGTAGTTTTTTCTCGGATCACGACGCGATGCGGCGCGCTTCAAGGGTGTGCCTTTGTTATATCTCCCATTGAAGATCGGACTATCACCCTGACTGCAATTACTACACGCGTCCTAATTTATTCTTACAACAATAATTTATTCTTTCTAGAATAATAAAAACACACCTCGAGGATAACTTTATGCTGTGATAAAGTAATGCGAATAAAAGGTCTTCATTGATGTATGATTGCAGAATACATATCCAAGTGGAACCTTCATTATGTCAGACACATTTATGTACGTCCAAATTTAAAAATCCGAATAATCGTCATAACGTCATAAGTAAGCTATCTTGTTTCTTATAAAAACGAAATATTTCCTAACTATGACCTAATCAATTTTTCATTCATCAACTTTAATGTAATTTGGTAACTATGAAATAACGCATCTGAAACAACAATAAAAGACACACTCCAATACAACCAGTGACAAGAAGAACGCGAAGGATTTGTTTGGAACGAAAATAAATAAATACAAGATCGTAAACAGTCTTATTTTAAAATACGGGAACGTAAAAATATTATCGTGCTTAAGGAATAAACACACAGTTACTTTTGTATTGTTTTTTGATTCGCGAGGACGCTATCTGTGCCTTACATCGGAACTGACTAGATACTCGTATAACAACGTGTAAAAAATTGTATAATAACAGATCAAAGGAGATGTAGACTTCGTATTGCGAAGTTTCAGTGGCTGACATCTCTGTTTGCTACTATTCCCTACTGCCTATTTCTATATCTAATACAAATTATATAATTAGTCTTGAAAAAAATTCAAACTGACAAATTCTGACATTATGCTAAAAATTTGAATTACCGACCTAAGATGTAATTGAAAGCTTACTGTTTAGGTTCCAATTGTAAGGACTAAAATAAGATATTTTTCTTTTTCAAATTTGCTGTAGCATAAGTTCATTTCTTTCGAAAATGGATCAGATCGCTTATTTCATGTATCCTACATGTATATTTCAATAAAAAAGAAAACAATTGGTTTACAATAACAAAAATAATCAATTAATTCAACGTAGTATACCTATAAAATATGATTCTTAGAATATCCACGCAACACTGTTCAATTAAGCTGTTAGTTTCAAAGTTAAACGCGGCGATGTATAATTTTAATTTTCTCATTTGTGCTAATTATGCAGAACATTATGAAAATGAGTGAGGAAAAAACAATTGAGCCGACAAATAGTTAGGGCGGCGTATGCGCAAGCGGGAACGCACAAACGTCAAGCTCAGTTTTAGGTCTATATCTATAGATATACCTACACTGAAATAAAGGATCTAACAGTGCCAGGTGAGGGTTACCATGATTGTCTTTTTTTAGATATCATATCATTTTTTAAATTTTAAATGAATTTAAAGTTTTTAAATAGCTTTTAAAACAATGTTAAACAGTATTGTATAGTATGTTATCGCCGTGATCCGTGTCTGTTGATAACTTATCCTGTCTTCAACAATCTGCATTGAAACGATGTAGTGAAATATGCTCCTCTCGCGACCGGCCGAAAACAACATTAAAATGTTAGAAGTAGACGATTTAAAGCAACTCTATTTTCTGGAGACCTGTAGAGGTAGTTAAATAAATAACGGCTAAGAAAAACTACGAAAATGAACTCATAATTAAAAATATGAGCGTAGATATGTATTATACCTACTTTGTATGTACATGTAAAGCTTACATGTTATATGTATGTAGGTATATAAAGCAATTTCAATGATCGCATTCATCTAAATGTCAACGGTGGTCGCATATAACATTGTAATATTTAAATCAGAATAACGGTATACCAAATATGGAAATCACTTCCAGTTTACAACAAAAAAAAAACTTGTATTCAAGTTTTTAAAAGGTTAGTCGTTTTGCGTCCCAAAATTTTTCTAAATATAATTTTTAAAACAGTGAAATACCCTATTCGTACAGTTCAGTTGCCCGAATTATAATTTGTCTTCACGCAATAATGACTGACCATTGATTTGTATTTGCAATTTATCTTTATGTAATTTGGTTTGTTTTTGAAATGTGAAACGTAGCAATTGTCTAGGCTGAGCGAGCATACCGAATAATTGTTATCTTTAACGAGATCAAAGAACGCGGGCGAGAGAATCTTCTTATGTAAATCGGCCCTTATGCCAGCATAAACAAATCCTTTTTCTCCTTTTAATATACATAGTAAAAAGGTGCACTTAATAAGCTCGTAAGTTAGGTAAGATAAAATGTCCGGAATTTTTGGCGCAGCATCTAATTTTCTTTTTATCATGGTAACCCTAAGCCGTTGAAGTTGAAAGCTGCCGCCGTATGTAGCTTTGAGAGTCACGTTAATTGGTGCTGTTTACCGACGAACCACCAGCTTGCGGCCCGCCCTGCGCTGACTTACACCGTCTTTGCGCATTTGTACATCTTATATATTATGTAGAGTCAAAGTTAATTGTAGCCCACAGTATCGTTATTTTCTTTTTAAAACAAATTCTACTGCCTACAGCAAACAAACATTATTAGATAACAAATTTAACACCCTCGTGTAAACAAAAAAATTGACAAGATACCGGCAAAATATACACTACGTTATACATATATGTAGAGAAAATAAAATCAACACAAAAGTTGAATAAGTGATAATTTCGTATTTCATTTCATTCTGTAGGACCATGTATCTTTAGTCTCTAAAGACAGCTGAAATGAAGTACATACTAGTATATTAGAAGCAGTATAAGAAGGTACTTGCGAAGGTCACTAAGCACCAATAATTTATTTACTATTGAAACTTTCGCTACAAGATATTGCACTTAAGATGAACCATGCAAAAGTTGAATTGCATTAATGCCTTTAGGAACATTTTTAAATCTCTTTTTAATCGCATTCAACCGATGCCTATCGTATTGTTTTACATTGGATGAGTTACGTTCGGCGGAGCGATTCGATAAAATAAAATTCACAGTTTTATTTTCAAAAAAAAAACTGGATATATTACTTTAATAGCTACAAAAGAAGCAAAGCCGAGTAGATTCGAACGATACAAAGAGACTTTTTTTGTACACGAGAGAAGATGTTACGACGCTTCGAAGAGCGTTTAATTGAACGGGTGCATGACTTCGATGTTTGAATGATAGCAATAATAGGACCGCACATGCCGCCCGAACACAACTATTGATGCGGCAACCTCGGGCGTCGCGACCGCGCCACGACTATAAACAACAGACGTTCGTGGGTCCAACTTAATTAAAAAAACAGCGGTCAATACAGAATCTTGAAGGTATAAATATAGGGATAACACTTTAACTTTGTGAAAACACACCTGGTGGTCCCCGATGATATTGTGTGTATATAATTACGATAGTGTTTTGTAACACTGTAAATTCTAATTTCAAATTCTCAATTATTGGTATGTGAGCCTTTGAAAGATTTTGACGGCAAATAACTGTTACGTGCATTTCAATGATTGCCGCCATAGGTGGTGAGTGAGTGGTGGTGAACTCTATTAGTTTTAATGCAAGCGAGGTAGCAACGTGCTTGGTGGTCGTTGTCGTGTAGGTACTACGATTATCAAGATTACGATAACATTTCTTTTTGCTATCGACTTAATGCCACTTAAAAATAACTGCGTCTTCCACAGTACCAATGGATACTAATAATAAAACAGTATGGAACACTTGGCTTAACTGGAAGACTGACTTAGAGTTAGGTACACACACCTAGCTAGAGTTATGTTATGGTATTATTTGCTAAACAGTGAGAACACAACACTAATTATCAATTTTCTATTTAAAAATAGTTTTGTGTCAGTATTTTAACGAACATTCATTTTAATGAGAGCATTTAAACAAGGAAGCATCAACTATTTAATAAATATGATACAATCCATACTGTTATCATTATATTGTTACATGTTTCATTACGAAACTGAAAATCCACGGCGTTTTTTTATTACCTTTTATGTTCTGTTTCTTTGTGATTTGTTAATTTTTAATAGCTGGTCTTGAGTATTTGAATCGAATAAAAATCAATGCGCAATTAATCGTGTGTAGTAAGAACACATAAAACGATCGTAAACTCGCACGAACACGTTTTTAAACATCTTTTTATACACTTGCCCCCGTAAGGTAAGGTCGTGTGCATTTATAAGTGATTTCACAAACGCGAAAACTAAAACATCGTTATAAAGTTGCCGTATCTGACTTTTAATCACTTTCAATTTCTAAGTTCCTATTATAACTAGAAAAGTTAAAATCAAAATCTCACTCAATCGAAGGCATTGAACTGCAAAAATATTTAATTATATAAATAAATTAAAGAGAACTTTATTAACGTTTGTTACATAATGGTGGTGTCGAAATGTCAAGTTAGTCTGTAAATATTTAATACAGTAATACAGTTGTTATCACAATATATAGCAATTAATATTAATTTTTTAAATTGAAATCAGTAATTATATGTATAAGCGGTAAATATAGTTTTAGTACCTCTTACAAATTAATTAACATGCAATCAAGTGAGCACTTACATAGTCTTCCAACAAATTTCCGCTCAGTGATGGATAAAATTGCTCATATTATCTTCCAACCGCATTACTATATTCGTTATATTTATAGAAGATAAATAAAATGAACAACATGAAAATTAAATCAATACCCTTATATAAATACCCGTAAAAGAGGTAATACTAAAGACCATATGGTAGACGTAATACTGAAGACCATACTACGAGTACATAGGTACGTTACTTATTTTACGAACCATATTTTCCAAATTCAACGAAGTTATGGTTTTGTTCAGGAATCATGTTATACTTGAAACGTCTTTTATAATTTGGCGTTTGCTTATAAACAAACTCGTTTCTCGATATTTATGTACCTACTTAAGATTGGGAATTGCACTTAATTTGGGACTAAATACGTGGTGGTAATTTAATTATGATGATTATACGGCCTCATTGTTGCCATATCAAATTGACCGATCGATACGTGGATGCCATGATGCGTTTTTATATGTAATCCAAAGTTCAATGCGCGGATTCTTGCCAGCACCAGTGCTCACCCGGCTGAGGACGAGGCTAATTAAAAATCTCTTACTTGCACATTAAGTATGTCGAAATTAATTTTCATTGCGGAATCCAATGTCAAAAAAATTACAAGTTGAGATTCTTCGAATTAAATTGTGAGACCAAAAGATCGATTGCTCTTTAAATAGATAACATCTCTGGAATTTGTAAATCATACATTGCGTGGAACCTTTTGCGTAACTGTAAAAATTGCACTTTATCCGAAGATGAATTCGGTTGCACGTTATACGATTATTAAAAAAGTCTTTTCCCTCGCTAGTCTCGCTGCATTTTTGCTCGATCCATCTGACAAAATCGTGAGCGCAACTTTAATAACGTTAGCGGAACACCCATTTGCATGCTCACTGCTTTTGTGTTCCGCATCTCCCGACCGTATCTTACGACAGTTCCTAAGTCTATCAGTAAACATTTTTAAGCGTCGAAATCGTGAAGTCACTTATGCGGCGTAGATATTATACGTAAGATACAGGCATGAAAGCACCGAAACGCTTTTGACTAGACGCCACAATAGCTGGTGAAATTTAGCAATATTTTAAAATGTCACTACTTAATCGTTTATAACACGAAAATTACGAATAGGTAGAACTTTTTAAACTTGGTGCTGAAGTTTGAAAGCTCGAATCCACCCTTTATCTATAGGTACCTATAGTAGATTAGCTATACAATGTGTTTAACTCATCAATAAAGCAATGTCATGCCAGCCCTTGAAAATTATCGCTTTATGTGACGGGATATTGATAATCCTCGTATGCTCATGACGCCGGTGATTATACGTTTATGCAATTACTGCTTAGTGCCCGGGATACTGTATAGGCTTGGGAGGCACGGTTACCGTTATAATTGGTGCTCGATCCGACTGTTGGTCCGACCGGATAGGTGTCAAAACACTCGCGGACCCGGTGTGGGCCGTGAAGGTTCCGCCTCGCCATCCCCCTATAATTTCCCTCGAGCACACCAGACAACTACTTATCACAGATAGTGATTGGTGAAATCGATATTTTCAACGAGATACTTTCAAACTCGCGGTGTAATATTCGATAGTAAAATTCCCGTTGAAATTAATAGAATACTACAAAATTATAGTGCGGCGACGATGCTTTCAACGTTTCCATACCTATTTATCTTCCTTGACAAGTATTTCGTAATGTCTAAATAACAACAAGACGGTAAATTTATATACACTACACCTATTTTATATAACTGTTATTACGGGACTCGTACTTGTAATATATCTTTTAACAATCCTCCATCGGAGACGATACATAAAATGATTG
Source organism: Aspitha aspitha aspitha (assembly GCA_018246895.1). Lineage (NCBI taxonomy): Eukaryota > Metazoa > Arthropoda > Insecta > Lepidoptera > Hesperiidae > Aspitha > Aspitha aspitha. Next base: position 19,060 of record DWGJ01000526.1, on the reverse strand, counting down.
TTACTAAAGTTGTGATTCCACTTAATTGTTTCGTTAAGGTGTGTTTTCACTTCCCACAGGTTCAAGGTTACAAACGTGATTTAGAAATATCATAAATACAATCTCGATGGCCCATCTGCACCTTGAATCGAAGCTTTCTCACGAGTGAACATCACCCACTGCTCCTTCATTATAATCCTTATGCTTCAGTCTTCAACGAGCATACTCGTATTCACACTTCAAATGTACAACAGAAAAAATCCCTTTTATGTGTTTAATATTAGTGTTTTGTTTGAGAGTCATGTTTAGCATCCAGCTCCGTAGTCCTTTGTTATCTTTATTGAATGTGATAATATTGACACAAGCTCGTCGAATGTTTACCGAACACCGTGATTGAAAACCCGCATCGACATATACTCGTATCAGTTAATCGCAAGACGCCACGTTTTAACCTCGCCATTTCCCTAACAGTTCATTCTTGTTATTATAGTTCATCCGACACTATTTCCTACTTATAATTAATCTAGTTTTATTGAAACTTCAAGATATTAGCACTATTAGATCTCACTGTAATCCATATCTGTTTGTTATTCAACTACATACACTGCGGTCAACATTAGAATCAAACACATCGCCCTCATTTATTAAAAGCACAATAACCCATAGCATTCACGTATTTGCAATTAAAAGAAAACGAATGTTATTACAATGCGCGGAGGGGAAATAGTAATAGAAAAAGCCTCGCTGGGAAAATGCCGCAGTGGTTTTCGCACCGGGCGCGGTGAAGCGGCTTACCGCGCAATGAGCTCAATTGCACAAATTATCACAGCTCCCATTGTGCTTCCGGATTCTCTCGGGATTACCTTCGCACCGGCCACGCTTGACGCCCACCACACTGCGTTACAACCATGTGATTCATTCGTTTCGCTCAACATCGCCGTTGCTTAATAAACCATCGATATAATGATTAAGGTCGAGAAAAAACTCGAAGCGTTGCACTTAAACTGCATGTGAGGATGAATTGCATAGTTTCTAAATAAAATCAATATGTATTCTGAACTAAAAGATTGCAATTATTTTAAATTAGTATCTATTGATAATTTACTTTCAATCGCGTTTGTTCGTATAAAGCAATTTCAATGAAATACAAGTAGTTATAGATTTTCCACGTACATTAGTCGACTAATGCACTACATAATCGGAAATGCCAGATATGTTGTCCGCGTGTGTTGAGAATGTACCGTGCTATTAAAGCCTTGCCGCGGCCGATCGTACCCGCTGTCGAGCCGCGGGAACCGCGCAACCAACATCGGCCCGCAATTAAAAACTAACGCTGGCCCTTCCGGGAAACCAGGGTACGGATTCCCGCGGACACACGCCGCTAAATAAACCCTTACCCCCACTGCGTACAGACGATATCATACAGAAAATACTACAACTATGTACCTATCTATTAAATTCTTGAAAAAATTCCTTCATTAATTTGAATATAATTTAATTTGTTTCCTTCCATCTATGTATGAATTGATGAATTATTATTTGCCATAGATAATTTTAATAAGTGTTATTGTTTTATAAGTCACCTGTCTTGGAAATTTTAAAATTATCTTTTGTAAGTGTTTTCGCGAGCACGTATTTTTTCCCATGAGATAATTTCAATAACATGTAAAGTGATTCAAGTGACAGGTTTCTAGTTTTCGGGAAATTAATAGAATGTAATGCAAATACACTTCCTGTACTTTTAAGTTTCAAATATTTTTCATATTTTAATCCAGTAACCCTTGTTTAGCTTCTCACCCATAGATATGTATAAGTATTATAGCATTTTCATATTTAAAATAACAATAAAGAAAAACTCCATTAACGACACACAGACCTTTTTTAAGCGTAGCGAATTTCACAAGCCTCAAATAAGACTACGAAGAGGCACGGCCCTAAAAATAGCAACTGACACCTTTTGCTCTATCCCGGGGCTAACAATTATCATTAAAATATTATTGTTTTTCTTAGAAGCCCAGAATAATTTATTCACGTTTGGTATACCACGTAGTAGGCATCGTTTTAAGCAAAGCAATCAAAAGCGGCGCCAACAAAAAGTTAACAGTCTTCCATTGTGAAAGATGCCAAAATGAAAATAAAGAGGCCATTCTAAGAACGCGATTTGGTAAGACGACTTAATGATAACATTAATGCGTACAAAATATTCTCCATAGAAAGCAAGTCACATACAAAATTATAGCAAACTATAAAAGGCTAAGCTTAGCTTAACAACCTTGACCTCGGGAGTTCTATTCAGGCGTCCTTATTATTCCGCGCTCGTATATACATTAAGAGCATGCTGCAGTTGAGAATATTCTCCGACGAAACCGAAGCGACCATAAATAATACGAGGCGTACAGAGTCGGCTAATGAATTACGATGGCAGTCAGTGCTAGCGTCTCGTAATAGCGGGTCGCGAGCGGCGATAATGCCGGGCACGGGCCGTGGCCACGCTGCTACGCCGCCACGCTGCTTCGCCTCATACAATTCGACAATTGTATGTGAGCAGCGCGCCGTCTTTACGACGCACCTCGCCTCCACCAGGCGCCGGAGCTGCTCTTCGCTGCGCACAAACAATCACATCGCTATGCGAATAGTTCACGCTCGCTTCTTGCATCATTGTAACAGACGATTGACACGGAGTCAACGACATGCTGTCCGCAAGTCATCGCCGTCATCAGACGACTTAGTCGCTCGCTTTAAACGTTTTTCATGCAGCAATGGATGTTTCAAATGTCCATAATAGGTATTAAAGATAAAAGATGAGAAGAAATGCCAAGAGATGCGCCAAGGCCGCCCGGTCCCCGCGATTATGTAAATAATGCGCTGTTCGCCCTGCCCTCTTGCGCTCGCTAACCGCTGACTATTACCTGCTCATCCTCCCGACCTCTACGCGTATGACTCACTACACCTCGGTATTACCTACACTTTTATAATTGTCGGACCGCTCCTTCTTTTACCGGGCGCAATTATCGTGGTCCGCGTTCAGGTCCTCGATTTCTTGTGCCTATTTACAGAATGCGACCGTAAAAGCGTGCATCGGCCCGTTTATACATATTAAATTTTAAAACGCTATTCTTAGCACTATGCTGATGGACAGCGAGAAGGGGCACATAGATGATTAAAAGCGAATGTGTGCGGAAGTGGTGCAAAGGCCCGCCGTGGTTTATCACAAGTTCATCGGCGTCGCGTAAGCTGCACGACCGATGAGGCCTGCGAAATTGCCCGCCCGCTTGACTAATGTCGCTGTCTCCCTTTTGTGTTGTCTGTAAAATGCCACGGTACATTCGTTATACACAGAATTTATGTGTTCGCTCAAATCTGAGTCAAAACATTTTTATCTAAATTATTGACTGCAATATGCGAAGTTGACTTGTTTATATTTCGCATGCACTGATATATCGTTAATAGGTACTCTCAACAAGATTATTGATGACAAATTGTCAGTCAATTTAAAAAGAGGTGTACATAAATCTCATGGGTCGCTTCGACCATGTCTTATTTTATAACTGTATGCACAAAAGCGAGACGCAACCACGCTATATATAATTTTCATTTTATGCTATGAAGATATAGATGCAGCCTCGGACAAGATATTACCTTGCGAGGAAGACACTTCATCTAACTTGTCGGAACAACATTGTATTAACCACGAACTTTAGTTCGATTGTTGTGACTATGGGCCTGAAATGTTTATTTATACGATGAATTTGCATACACAGCAAGAACAAGCCAGTTGACAGCGCCACTAATCACTGAAGTCAGGAAAATGATAACGGATACATGAAACTGGAAATAAGCATAGACAAATGTATTGCTTATATTTATACACAAACAGGATAAACGCCATCCGCAATGTTCTTCGGCGTGATAAGAGGTTCACGGTTCATCCTTTAACAGTTCTCTACACTGTAAAATTCGAACGGTAAAACTAACTTTTTTTGTATTAAATTTTTAACGAATAATCTATGATTTAAAATAACGATATGCGCTAATCTGCTTTCTATTAAATAAACAACTATCGCTTGTGTTTGAAACTCTACCAGTTCACATCGGTTTTGACCGGTTTCAATCAAAATACCTGATTTTGGCCTCTGTTTCAGTCGGACGCCAGCATTAATAAGATAGTTAGAAGTACATAACTAGTCGTTCGCGTAATTTGAATTTATGTGTATGAAAATCCTTATTCTTACTTAGGCCCTAAGAAGAAAAAATTGGGACAGAAACAACAGAAAGAATGAGAAAATTAAATATTTTACCAATAAAGGTCTCAGAAGATAATTCAAACATAATTACCTTAAAAATGGTGTATATATAATGAAATATAAATAAAAATGTATTTTGAGCGCCTTTTTATGTATTTTTATAGTACATTGAATGTTAAATTAAAATTTGTTCGTCGCAGTTCACACGACTGTAAATACTTATGTATATCTATTACAGTTTCGATTATACAAATTTGTCATGTTCCGTTCTTACACTTTGGATGACATAAATATCTTTAATACGCCCTGGTGCCATGCCGCTGTGAGTATCTAATGAGGCACTTAAAAACAGGAAACCAGTAGGAGAGCTCCCGACGGAATTATTCTTTAATAATACCTTAATGTTACATTCACTTCCTTCTCAAAGGAACGCAATATTGCAGTTATAATTTAATATCGTAGAGATATTACTAAAATTATCTAAACGATACACATTATATGTGAGTTCAATGATTACGTTATTTAATTTTTTAACACTTCTTGAAAATTTTGCCGCTTATTAGCGGAAAACCCAAACGAGACAAATGAGTGAATAATATGAACATATTTTTGAAGATTAACCGGTTGCAATTTTGATGAATTTATTTTTATTTTCCCAAAGGCATTCGCAGTACACTTGACAAGTACAAATAGGATTAATTGAATTTTAAATATAAGAGAATAACATGTTTACTGATATTTTGCGATTTTTGTTATTTGCATGCTACAACCAACAAAATCCCAAACGTCTAAAGGAACCTCATCTTGTTTCGAACGTTTTTTGTTCCTTTGCTTAAATGCAATTATCATGTCAATGCTTTCGCTGGACTCGATAATTCATGTTCACAATGGCCGCGAATGGCGATCATTCAAAAGGCGAACTCATTATCGCAGGTGTACATCTGTCGATGACATTAATTTTCTTGATAATGTAGTGTTACGTGACACGGAGTGCATTCCAGCTGAGTACTGTTGGGCGAGACGACGGCGACAGGCGTGTGGCGTGTCGTTGAACTGTCCTGTGGCGAATCGCTCCGCTTCCGCCAGCACCCGGTAAATAAAATCAATTAGTGGAGCCGACACCGTTATTGAGACATGACTGGCCATTATGAGAACAACGCATTACATATAAATCTAACATTTCGAACGGCACTCTCCGTCAACGGTATGGCGAGCCCTGACATATGCATTAAACAACGTGCCAATGTGCAGAAGATATGGCATCAAAGAAGCTGGGCACAATTGACAGTAGATCATAATTACAAATGAAGACTAATGAATTACATAAATACCTTATCAGCGTTGGTAAATGCACGTATTTTATTCTCTCACAAACTTTAACGACAAAATTGCAAATGCACAATAAATTAATAATGACATTTATAAATAATTTGTATTTAAAAAAAGTTAAAGCATTACGATTTTCCAGTGATGAAACGACTATCCATTATTCACACAAAAGTTATTGTTATAGGCATACCGAGCGCATGATTCAGTGGGCTTTCTATAAATAAAGGTAAGGGACGTGTGTTAATTCTAAAGGACAATACTTAATAGAGTCAGCCACGTCATGTTATTGGCACCACGTCGGTGGCACCGGATAAGCAGTGCAACCGGCCGATTGTCTCGCGACTATCGTAAATAACTCGCCCTGTGTCCGGTGTCCGCCAGGAATACAGAGTTGCCGTCGCCGACTGGCGAATCCGGCGACGGCCGATCCCGCCGCACTCTCGATCTCGTCCCTCATTTAGAGGTGTTCACTTCGTCAAACAAACCCATATAATATGCAGAGGTTTCTAAGACGTCGACAGCTCGGCAGTTAATGTGTGCTCTCCCCGGCGTTCGCAGGAAACAGCCTCCGCGCTTGGCATACGGATGAGCGTGACGTGTGCCACGACCCCTCCGACTTATCTCACCGTCGCGCCGTCGTCGCGTCGGCAGACCCGATATCCATAGCCGATCGAATAATAAATTATCTTTGCTGCAATATTTATTTGTACGCAAAAAAAAATGCCGCCTCTTATCTGCGCACAATTTGATCAATTTAACGAGTTCTCGATTGCAGGACGGTAACTGCCCGGCGGCTATTAATTCCGTCCGAGGTGGAAACAATGGACACGTGATATAAATAGCTGGAATAAATATAATATGGCAGTTTTTCTTTGGTCTATTTTATTGGGCGAACGTTATGCGAGGGGTGCATAGAGGGCGGGAAGGAATCGTGCGAGGCCGGCTCTACGGCTGAGGTCCGATAGCATCGCCGCGCGGCGCGGTCTATAAATAGCTGGGCAGGCGGACCCTTGAACCAGCCTCGGTCGTCACCACAACTCTCAAAGGGCTACAACTGTATATTTTTCGCAGTGTTTATCTAATCCGTGACGTCGAGCCCGGTTGAAATTTACATAAATGTAAGCTATTTGTACAGCAACATACAGGTGTTAGTGAACAAATATCTACGAATATTTTATTGCCTTGTTTACATAGCGTGAAGAAAAAACAATGTCAGATTTAAAACCTAATTTTAATTCCTTAAAAGAATCGTTACAATTGTAGATATATGTATGTATATAGGTAGTCCTAACTTCTGCATGTCTACTGTGTATGATGTCTTAATTCATTATTCTGAACAACTTTAAGCAAACAAAGTTTGTTATAGAAAATCTGTAAAACTTTATAAATTACAATGATATTTTCTATGGAATGTGATAAAAATACAACGTAATCAATTAATGTTTTCATAAGTCTCATCGATACCGCTAGTTATGCAATTAATCGAATGAACGCGTGAAATTAAAACGTCTAAAACGCATAATAGTCGCTTGGCATTGATGAAGAAAAACATTGAATAGGTGCTAGTGACAGCCCTATTCGTTGCTCTGGTACCGCAACAATCCTCCATAAAACACGGTGGACGGGGTGCAGCTTCTCGGTTGTTCGCTTTCGTTCGCGCATGCGGCCGACGCTTATTTTTTTCCCTGATTAGAGTAAAAGATGCGCAACCGGTCGGTGAGCGAAGGCCGCGGCCAGGGACGGACGCGCGACTCCTGCCCGTGTCGAGGACCTGCCCGCGCCGCGCCGCCGCCCTGCCCGCTAATGATGTCCCTTCGCTGAACCACTCCTAATTGGACGAACGCAAGACCACTTCGTCACCGTGAAAAAACACAATCACCTCTCGTCATACTGTTAATGGCTTTAACTGAACTCCGGTACCGTAAATAAAATAGGATTTATCGATTTTATTTTACATTATGCCAAATTTTCATTCATATTACTACTACTTACAGCAACAACTTACAGATATGTATTTACTTAAGTATAATTTGTGGGAAACTTTACTTCGTTCGTTTTTTTCTCGATATTACAAACGTTTGAACATACTCGTAATATGTAAAGAACTCAATAAAACGACACTTACAGTTAGGTTTTTCTCTTTTTTAGATCGGACTCCTTACACCTCGTGCGTATTCCCAGGAATTTATTAACAAGAAAATTTCCTGTTTCTTATCCCGTAGTTATTTTATTTCTACTATCTATGCTCTCTACCAGTACACGCCGAAGTATCTGAAAGGATTATCATATCCGCGATGATATTAACGATAATGCACAAATATGAATATTTACTTTGTATACAATATATATTTGTACACAATTTAATATAACCAAAGTAATCCGTACTGGAACAGTGTGTCGGAGTGATGTTAAATATGAAATAATCTATAATGTATCTATTTCTACATAAACACCTACATATGTGTGTATCTCTACCACAGATGCAATAACAATGATTTAAACTTGTGCCTACATATTTATGTTGAGACAGTATCTCAAAGAAGTAAACCTTATAAAACATTAGCCAACTATTTTCTTGGACATATCGATGTTAGCCGGTGTAATTAGAAGGAGATAACAGTTATCCCTGATGAGTGCTTACTTTGTCCGTTACGTATCTTACGATTATCTCCCTACTGAGTACCGAGTACCTACCGAATGCGATTATGTCAGGAACACGTACACAACAAGAATTACCCCTCTAATAACAGCCGGGCTGTAGTGAATTGTCGTAGATTGCAGACGCACTGAAGTTATATAGCTGTAAATAATGACACAATTGAGATATTATTCTTTCATAATCGAACGAATGGGTACCAGCAACTGAACTGTACCGTACTTACTTACCGTGATGTTAAATGACGCAATAATATCTTGTAAAAATTACACGTACGCGGTAAACAATAACCAACATAAAACATATTTAGATTTTATGTTTAAAATAATTGCGTAACGGGAAATCTCGAAGTGTCTTAATACTTTATACTTACATTGAATTGTGATTGAATCTATGCGCCTCTTGAGACATTCGACTTGATATTAAGTTTCATAGAACAGTGCGCAGTTTTTACCACCTAATTCAAACTGGAAGAACGATTCAATTCATACTGAATCTCGGTAGATTCGTAGATATGTAGGTACACAAGTCCCACAAAGTTACGTCTTGTGTCAAGTTATTCGACAATTACGATAATTTGCGTCAAGAAACAAGAAAATACAAACGTACATATAGATGAAAATAACGATAAATTTCTTATTTATCGTTATTTTCTTTGTCGTCACGAATAACGCGGTAATTGCCCAACATGATAGAACGCAAACATTCCAGCGTGGCCCCAGTCATTTGTTTTTTTAATAGCATATCATATCAAAATTGTCGTCGCAGCTTTGATTGTTAATGGGTAGGCCTTATACGAACGAATCAATTATCATTTCATATCGCCATAACTAAATCAGTCATGTCACGCAATAAAATAACAGCTACGCCCGGTTCCTACCTACTTCTTTTAAAGGAGCAAGCTCAACGTCTGTGAGCAATCCAATTATTAATTTAATTATATAGCATAGATTAATTGTATTACATTATAACAATAAATAAATAATTAGCAATTACATTTTGGTAGATACTCGCCTATGTAAAAGAACCTATTTAATACACTTATTCAACGAAAAGGACTGTTACGATAAGGTGTGTTATAAGTTATAAGACATCCAATAACAGATTCTATGCTGCAATAACAGATGGTAAATGGCAAACGCGTTGTGGATTACTTTTATGCAAAAAAAGTATTGTTTCTCGTAAGTAAACGCTAATAACGTTAATGGCGCCCTGCGTACAACACGTTAAAAATTTATTCGAAACGGATACAACGAGACCAAATTGAAATTCATCAACACATAAATCCACATATCCGACACCAGTTACGCGAGCCGGGATTACATTCAAACCGCGTTTTCATAATAAACTACAGCACACACTGTATGAATATAAAGCAGTTTAGATAGCATACGATAATCCGAATTAAAAGTGTTAATTGTAGCACGTTCGTGGAGAAGAAACATATAGATGCGAGTTAATTAGTGTACTAATATCAGTTTTTCAATTTAAAATGTTGTCACTTTGCAAACATAAGGATGTAATAGGCATTAAAATTTGTATTTGTGTACTTACCTACATAATGAATCTAGATGCTGTACGTGGGTAGGGTTGGAAATTCATGGATTTGCAAATGCCGAACTCCTGAGTGCATATTAAAAATAGATGAAAATTAATAGAATGGCCTTCAAGCTAATAAATTAACTCTTTAATCTGATAATTATTATAAAACGATGATAACCAATCCTCGGTCATAAGACGAGTTGCGTCTATGAACACGTCGCCGCAGATTATCGGCGATGAGCGGTCGTGCAGGAAGCTCGCCGGCCAGCTCGGATAACGCAGGATAACGCGCGTTGTCCGAGTCATCGGCGCAACTTGACTAATGAAGATTAAAACCGACTGTTGCTAGGGGAGCCTTGTTAGCTAGTGTTCCAAATAAATCTAGTTTATGAAGTTGATCGGTCTTAGTTATTGAACAAAACATTTACTTATATCCGGCATGCCCGTTGCCGAACCTAATATAAATAAATAGATAGATTACGACCATCAAAATATGATGGAAGCCTTCTCTAACTAATAATGTACGGATTGGATAAAAAAGATTAATTTTATGTGTATTGTTCCAGTCATCGGTGCGGATTAACTAATGAAGACTTAAATCGACGCTGGTGCAAACCAAACCCAGTTCTTCATCCCACTATATATCATACAAAGGTTCGCATTTGCAAATGAACTGTCATTTAAAGTAAATTTGCAATCAAAATTGTGCTTTAGCGATTTATTATTAACATTTATTTCAGGGTTTGATCGAATACTTAGTGCGTGTATGGAAAAAGCCACCCCTAGTTTACTGTGACTATCACGGCCATTCGCGACAGAAGAATGTATTCTTCTACGGATGCGCCGGCGCCGAGAGTTGGTGCAGCAACGACCGTCTCGCGCAGGACGAGCCTGTCAAATATCTTGTAAGTTGACAAAACGATGATTACAATTTATTCATTTGAATTTGTCAAATATATCTTATCTTATATTACTTTAAACCAATGTCATCTGTACTTTAAGTAAAAATTATTTATTCTTATTTACCACTTATTTTTAATATACATAACTTTAAAGGTACTTTTAAGTACTACCTGTCCGAATTGGAGATTTTTTACCTATTTATTTAATTCAAATAACTAGGTACAATTTAGCGTCGCTTGGTGCTAAATTAATATCAGCCCTTTTTCCATGACTGCAGAACTGCAGATGGTATATGAAACGGAATCTATAATGATAGCTACGAGTATGTTTTTCCTTTTTTTATAAGTTGTTCTTAAATACATCGTAATAACGTAACGGGCCAGATGCTGCCAGCACTCATGCATCGAATTTCTCCTGCGTTTGCACTGGGCTCCTGCTCCTTCAGAGTAGAGAGGGAGAGGGAAAGCACAGCAAGAGTGACGGTGTGGCGACATCTGGGTGTCACTCGCTCCTACACTATGGAGGCTTCCTTCTGCGGTTTCGATCGAGGGCCTTTTAAGGTATTTATTACGCATTTTTTAAATTACATTTTTTTAACAACTCAAAATGTATGAACAGAGAAAATATTTGGAATGTTAACGGTCTTCGACTAAGAAATTCAATTATTTTTGTAAACTCCCTTTTGTGAATACATACATCTTTGCAATTCGTTCTGTTCCATTTTTCTTTTAGCAATATTGCTATTATAACTATTATGGTAATAGGTACATAGACATAAATTTATATTTACATATTACTAACCCAACAATTACTTATTGTATTTAGGCATGAACTTCAATTACATACCATTTAATACCACTCATAAATAAAACTGATGTCACTAAAGTGAATTAGTGGTCGAGTCGATTGAATATTGATATGCATAGTTTATTTGAAACAGCGAAATCGTAATCGGAAATAATAAATAACACAAATAAACGATTTATCTATAATTATCCGCCACAGAAACACATCCTGTTTCACTTATATTCCAATTACGAATGATGGTGTATCTTAAGATAAATGATAACGATACTTAGGACTTGACACGTAAGCTAATAGTACATCTAGCGGCGTCCGAGAGCTTTCCTTTTAGATCCTCTAGATAAGTTCAGCAATAAATTTTCAATCCGCCCGGCGTCAGGTATTTCTTCGTGTTTTGTTGTTTCCTTACAATCCAGAGTAAGGAATGATTTTATTCTTTTTTCTTTTAGTTTTTACCCGCAGTCTTTTAAAATACCTAACCTTACCTTTTTCTGCCTGCAACTAACGGCAGAAGAAATTTCGTAATGCTTTCTTCTGCGGCTCTCATTCTGTTCAATCGCTGAATTTATACTTACCGGCATTAGTCATTAGACAGAGATGTCACACAAAGAATAACAGATAATGATTGTTAAACATGTAGGTACGGTACTTATTTCGACATTATTGAGTATTGCTTGACATATTTCAACATTAACACAAAGCGATCACAATCACAACATCGTGTTATAAGGATTAAAAGTCTTAAATTACCGTTGCTCGGCGCAGTACACGACTTACTGAAGTATGAGCATGTTTTGTGACGTTTAGTGCAAAATATTTCTGTGTCGTGACTACGAGTATGTAGGCATACCCCGTGGGCTCTGAGTAGCTTACTATGTTTCCGCCTTTACGTCAACACCTAATTTGATTTATCTTTGCAGGGATTCCATCTGAATACACAGCATCTACAGAATGTCGGCAACGATTTTTGCGAAGCCCTGAACGGACTCGGCGATAACACCGCCAACGTAGACATACAGCTCACAAAAGATCTCAATGGGTAAGCATTTTTAGCTCTATTGTTGATTGTTGATAATTATAAATAATTTTTTTTTCATCATTACTAGTATATACATACCTACTGAAAGCGGATTACTTTTTAAAATGTCACAGATAAAATAAAGTACCTATCTATTACTTGCTTATATAGCAGATAATTAATTTGTACATTTTTTTAACATTATTGTTTTTTAATACTTTTGTTCTGAAACATTGCATACATATGTATATTGAACAATGAAAGCCTAATAAAATTGCGCCGTTTAAAATGGTACTATTACTTTGTATGTAACATAAGCCGCCCACTAAATCAGAGAGTAATGATAATTTTCACAGCAAGACTTAAACGAGCGCATTCACAATGGTTTATTATTCGCACTTATTTCATTATTTTAAGTCTGTATGAGGTATTTTCATCTATGTTATAAGAGCATTGTTCTATCGACAGAAATATCGTTGAGATCTATTTAAAAGGTGCTGAAGACACGAGGCAAGTTCATAAGTTATAGATATTGCGTATTGTCTTGTTTAAAATTTATAACACTTTCATATTTACAATATGCATGCAAACTTGTGCTATCTATTTTTATATACATACATAGTGTTTATTTCTGTCTTGCCATATCCTGCATGGTTTTATTTTAAATGTAGCCCACTTGCTGCTGAGCACGAAACACCTCACACAAGTGGGAGGAGGTACAAGAATTGCATCGTCTGCGGGTTTTCTAATGCTTTTTTTTATCTAGAAACCTATACCATTTATTACATGATTAAAAATGATTACAGTATTTGAGGCTTATTAATAGAACTTGTTAAACGTCTTAATGTAGACAAATCGTAGCGATGTTTATCGCCTGTTCCCACGCCCATATGTCATGCTTCGATCGGTGACAAGTACAAAACATCGGGCTGATACATCGCCCCGGTCTATCGACGCCTTGATCGTCGTCAATTAAGACACAAATTGCCAATCAAGAGCAGGTTCATCGATATCCAACGCAATATTAATCGCTGTTCAATTACTGTTACTGTGTGTGGAACTTATTTTACTTTTATATAATAGAACTATCGTTTTCGTCGCTTCATCTTATGTTTTTTTGTTGTAGTGTATTTTTTTGTTATATAAAAAAATTAATTCGGTTTGTGCTTGATCGACTTACGTGCCAGGTTTCGAGTCATTTAGGTCCAAAGTGATTAAGAGCGTTTTACACCTATTAGCGTTGGCCAGAAGAAATGCAATGACATCAATTTATTCTTTTACCTTTCCATCAATTTCTTTATTTCTGTTAACACAATTTCATTGATTGCAATGTATCTACTAATTAATTTATATCTATCTACCCGTTCTATTTTATACTCTACCCGCAAACCCCTATTTACTCTTACTTTTTCTACTGTCGCTGTTAAATTCATTAATATTAATAATTATTTTGTTAACAGAGAAGAAGCAGTGGACAGTGAAGCCGGCTCCGGTTCCGACAGCGTGTTGAAGACGGATTCGGATGAAGACTTTGATTAATTACAATCTTAAGCTAGGTTAAGCTCTCAATCTGAAACATAACTTACACCTGCAAACATATTGATAAACTTTGACAAATTCTTCTGTACTCCATAGTCATCGGCTATATCCAATACTGTATATTATAAAAAATCTGAATTTATTAATTATGGAACATACCAATACTTCATAGTTTTCGTTAAATTGTCTGGTAATTAATCGATATAAGTCGAATAACTTATGTTCTGTTGCGTGCATTAAATCCATAGGTAAACAAAATATTGAAACATATCCGATATTGATATTACTGTACCCGCACCGTCGCAGCCAGGGTATCGTAACGTGTCCGTTTTTAATTATCTCACCCGAGTAGTCAGCTAGGAAATTATTGTAGAGCCGCCATTGAAATGCGGTCAGTAAAATTTATATTGTTGTACATGAATAAGACGATATGTTTATTATTAGTAACTCTAGCGGTTAGTGAGGAGATTGAAATGTTATTAATTTGCATGTTATTATTAATTTTATCTTAAATCTTAAGAGTCTCTTCCTATGTTGACTAATAAAATGGTGAACGCGCTTTAATACGGAGGAAAATGAAAGACAAGGGTGATTATTTAAATGTACTTGCTGTTTTTTTTGTCACAGGATTTTTGCAAAAGAAAAATTGTTTGTGTTTTGCGTCTGTGATTTAGGCAAATTAATAACGGTTTGGTTTCAGTGACATAAATTACTTTTATGTAGCTTGTGATCTCAGTAACAATAAATAAATGTTGAAATCAATGTTCGTTGTCATTTCTTACTCTCTAAAATTAAGAGTTTATTATGTTTCGTTTACTATGTGTATAAAATTGCAAGGCGGCACGCGCCCCTTTACAAAAACTACTTTTAACGAATTAAGAGACCAAAGACCCAAAACCACGTCTGCTAAAGAATGCGAATGCGTACTCATGAACCGGCATATCTCCGCGCGACCAGGTTTAATAAAAATGTGATGGAAGAATGTAAGTGTCAAATGTCATGGAATATAAGGACATGACGCAACGCGATGGGAGCCTCGAGATTAGTAAAAAGATGAACTGCAATAAATATCTTGTTTATGCTTCGCGATGAGGCGACCGTTATATTACGTTCAAAACATTATTTGTTCTCTTTTAGATAGTCTACGAACTATGAGTATAAGTTCATACACACGGGTATAAGGACGATGTGCAATATTAATATTACACTGATTCTCCTACATAGCAACACCCAATTTAAAATGTTAGACATGCGACCAGATGAGATCTGATATTTATGTATAAACTTGTATCGTGGTCACACCTAACTCAAAAAGATTAGGCAATTGAAACTACAATTAAAAACACTGTAAGAACTTTTATTTTAACTATTAATAAATAAAATATTGTTATATATAACATTTATCACGCTTTGCTTAAACAAAATAAGAATAAAAACTTATCAAGAATTATAATATTATATTATCATCGATTAGGATGTTATTAGGAATACAAATTATAAAATGTAATGAGCAGTTGCTAATACAGTTAATAATGTTGATGAGCAGAGTATTAACATTCAACTGACCGTTTTATTCGAACAGAAAAAACAATGACATACAAGAAATATGAAAATATTTCATAATGTTAAAATACAATCAATACTAATGTATACATAAGAATACAGTTTTCTATTTAAAAAAAAAAAGATATTCAACGCGTACACTAACATTAATATACATGATAGATCCGATGTATAAAGTGTAGCATAAAAACAGATGCGCTTATGCTCATCGGGCGGGGATCGCCATTTTGAAGCGTCGGCAGTTGAAATGGCAACTGCGCGGGCGATAACTGTCACACGTTTTGACAACTTCGCTATACATCGCTATACACACGTAATAGGACACTTGTTCATTGTTTCTGGATTAAGGAAAACACGTAAAAACCTTCTAATCATTATCTATAGGTCGATCTCATTGCACGAACATACGTTATAAATATTTAGCATAACAGTAATTGCCACTTTTATACCGCTCGTGTTCTATTTCTGTAACGATATAATGATTCAATAATAACAACATATTAACAATTATTATCATGAAATCAAACATGATACCAATGATAAGAATAAAATAAAAAATGCTCATTTTAATATATCATGATCATAATTCAAATACACAATACACTAGTAGGAATACACATTCCTGTTTACTTCTACATATATGGGTAATGTTAGAAAAAAAATGCAACTGTTCAAATAAAACTTGATAAAATTCTAGCGTTTTAAATAACATAGCCAATTTTCTATGGTTGCTTATGGTAATTTTTTGTAAATCGTTTCAAAATATATCTACCCAACAAATATTTCATCCGAAGAAAATGTGTATTCCAATATAGGTATTCGACATCTACTCGTATATTCAACTATACTAAAATTAAAATAATTGTCTATATTCTAGTATTCTAGATGCAAACTTGTAATTTTATATTATAACACCACAATAGTTTGAAACAGTGGTGAAGTATACTCACTAAGTTCACAGTAGTAACTTCATAGTATGCATTTTTTTCATTAAATCAAAACTAGTAACATATAATAGTGTCTTCATTAAAAATACTTAATATACAGCAGTTTTAGGTGAGAGGTAAATGAATATCGTAACGGTTGATCGTAGTTTCTTGCGAATCACCTGCATACAAATACATATATTATTCCATTCAACAATGGTACATATAGCAAAGAATTTAATAGGAATAATCAAAAAAAGAGTGTGACGAATTAATCGATATTTGGCGTTGATGGTGATTCGATTGTGCATCGAGTAAAATGGCCTTACGAATGGTTGTATTAAAACTGTCACCGAAAATATCAGCTGATCATTAGCTAGCGATGAATACCGATCGTGTAAGCTACATAGCACCCTATCACGAATTGGACAACTTAGTTACGTATATTTCTATATTGTGATTGTGACGAGCATCTAGCTACCGTTGTTGATGTAAAAAATATTTTGACTCGCTCAAATGTGCTTGTACATACACCAAACAATACAATACATGTTCACAAATTTAAAAAACCCATGGAAAATAAAAACATATTTAGCTTTCAAACACGAAACACTGCGGTTGGCGCTAAATAGACAATAAAGAATAGATGGTATGTGGTCGCGAAAAGCGTTGTACAATCTGTAAAAATTATTAAAAATATAAAATAACAAAATATGTGTAATAACACAAATAATATTCTATGCTGGATCACAAAATAATCAACCTCTTGGGATATCAAAAAAATGCCCTAATTAACTAAAAAGCTATTGATACGAATCATAAATCAATATTTCACACATTCTCTTATAATTAAACGCGTACTGAACGAAACACGTGCACTAAATGTTATAATACAATGAGAAGGCAACCAGAGAGTAAGTGGTATTCTACCGCATTATACCCGCATTTGTACCGATATTGAATAGGAACGTATAAAAATGTTATATACCGGTAAGTTTAAAAAAATCGGTAAATGAGGCTTTCTTACTACGTTGAGTCATAAAAAACTCGAACAATTTAAATCGCAAAATCCGTACGCTTATTATATTATGGTAAAAGTAGGTAATATTTATAAATGAACACATCCTATAAATTCTAAATACATTATCATATCAACAAAGTACTTACATTAAGTACTTAATTAAGTTGAAACAGAAATCGGAAAGTGATTTTCTATAGTATATTGGACCGTGCGTGATACCAACTTGAAAAGAGAATTTAAAAACAATATTATTTTGAAAACATCTAGAAAATAGAAATGTAATGGAGGTATAATTATATATAGTTTTACTTATTTGAATTCTAAGACACGCCGATTAGAACGCTTGTATTTCCGTTAAGAGATGTTAGAATGTCACAGCACAAGTCGAATGTACAAGGATTTAACATTTCATTCCAAAAAAATATTGTCATTTTTATTATATTATTATAATAGACACACATATAGATGTTAGACGTGTGTCTTCCGGCCCTGTAAACACTCACTGAACGCTTGTTAAATTACGAACACACACAGACTTACTGACACACACATTTACACACAGACTCACACTCAACACTCGCAAGACATGATTAGCAGAGTATCGATATAAGAATTGACGAAAGCAGTTTGCAATAAACAATTTATGTCCGAATATAAATACATATATTTGCAATAGAATTGAGTATCGCCTTTAAGGAAATCGGTACACGTTAGAACGTACATTTGCGTATTCATAAAATAATAATACGACAGTGATGTTCTAACTTGTTAATTGTATAGAATTTTTTTTTTCCATTTTATCCAACCCCTATTATTTTGATATTCATAAAGTACAATATATTTCTTGTACGCACTAGCTTTGCTGTATCAAATTATGTTCAATGTCCATATTTCTTTGTCCATACTGTGTGTAAATACATATATAAAAAAGAATAGGTACATTTGTATGAATAAAGGTAATTTAACTTAATAACATACATTTAGTAATATCTAGGATCTACCTTATCTATATCTTAACATGATTTTTATGTACATACTGCTATTATTTAATGCTAGTAATCACTTTTATTAAATGAATAATAAGTTTCTCGCAGACTTTACACAGGAAATGATTAATGTTAAATTCTTTTGTTCTGCCTTGATCTATTTTGGTAATATTCAAATACACACTATATCAAAATATACTAGATAAAATTAAAGAAGTAACAAATATTTTGTTCGATTCATTATATATACCAACAGAACCCATCAGAATAAACATTTATTATTTGCACTCCAAAGAAACTCACACTATTCTCTGATATACTCGAATCGCAATCATATACACCAAGAGAACCATAATAGTATAGTATTCCCTTATAATGTATAGTTTACATCGAGTTCACACTGCAATGTTCACAGGTTAAAAAAGGTAACGAACATAGTCAAAACAATATTAACACTCTATTGTACAAACAGTACCGTTGACGCGTTCAGTGCGTGTTGCGAGAGCGAGAGCGTCGTGGAGTGTGTCGCGTGTAGGGGCGGGGGTCAGGG
>DWGJ01000525.1:0-29093 GCA_018246895.1 Aspitha aspitha aspitha | reverse complement strand
AAACTTGTAAGGAGTTTGGCGGATTATTATTATATTGTATATCTATAGTTATATGTAATAAATAAATTAAAAAAAAAAAAAAATATGGATGGATGATGCCTTAAGACGATATGAAAATAAAATGCTACCATCAATGCCAGCTGCCGTAACTCAAGATCTTTAATATATCGTTCTTCGTGTTGATATCGAATTGAAAAGAGTAAAGGATACATCTAAAGTGAAGCTTGTGGAAGGTAATGTTTCTTAGTATTCATTTTTAGTCAGTCTCTGCAAAGTATAAAGAGTAGACTTGTGGGCCGTGACACGAGCGACGCCCAGTGGCTAGCAGTTGTCCCGTATAATTACTTGGGGACTGTGGGAAATAGCTGCCCGCCCGATCAAGGTTTTGTTTTCACAAAATCTTCCGTAATAATATTTTCTACCTAGTATTTTTTATAGGAATAAATTTTCATTTCATATTATGTGACACAGTCCATTACAGTAATAATTTAATTATTTTTGTCAAAGTTCATCTTCAAGAATATTTATTTCAATAAAAATGCAAAGGATTTATTAACTTACTATGCTTTTATTAAACTGCACTGTGAACATAAATAAACTTCTAAATTTATTGCTCCTCTGAACAATACGTATCCAATAACATGTTATCTACGTTTCAAAGTTTAGCGGGGACAAAACTTGTAGGTGGCAAAGTACTCGCAGTTTTACGACACGTATGGTTATCAGTTGCGCGCTTTGTTACAATATTATAACTCTAGTACTTATACACGTTATATCTATATGTATGTATATTTTATATGAGGGTTGTGTTCCCTCGCACACCTGTATTAAATGCCGCTCGGTGCTTCTCATTATCTCTCTAACTGTTGTAAATTAAGAACATAATATTATCATGTCTCCCGTCAACCATGTTCTGAAGCGCTTTATGATAATGAGATATCGTGTTTCGTTTTCAAACAAAACAATAAGGCTTTTTACTGAGTTGTAATTAGCTTTATTATTTGAAATATATTTATTATACGTAACATCTGGTGGATTTGTCAGATTTGGATTTGTTAAATAAAAATAAGTTTTAAAAAGTAGCCGATTCAAAGTTGGTACTGGAAGTATCTTTAAAAATTCTTTTGATGTACGACAACCTGGGAAAAGTTCCACTTAGTTTCGTCCGTCGCCGTAGCGGACCGTATTTCAGTAAGAACCGCTGAGGGGAGTGGTTGGGAAGTCCAGGGACGCTTTTAAGACGTTTCCATAATAAATGTGAGCTACCAAATGTAGGGCGCTTTCAGCATTCCTTCAGGCATCCCGCAACACTTCGAATTTCCCCGTTTTGTAATTCTTTATTTCTACCTTTTCCTGCTGACTATATATCAACAGTATATTCATATACCTACATTAAACTAAACTAAACTAAACTTAGAGCGATACGCGTGGACTAAGATTACATACATACAAGTTCGTGATATAATTTTTGTTTTGTAAAAGAAGACTAATTTTCGGCTAGCGGATGTAACGCACCGCTGGAGCTTCATCAAAGTGAAATCTGTACGTGAATTCTTATAAAAGTCGCCGCTCCGGGGAGAGGTCCGGGCGGTGGCTCGCGCCCCTCTCGCCACTCGCCCTGCGCCTAGGATTGTCGACACACGAACCGTGAAAATATTCGCACAGATTACGCTATAATAAATAAGCTAATTTTATTTAATTATATGGTCATAGATAAAATTAAGTAAGATTACAGTATTCCTGTTCTTATGCGTTAGTTACTAATCAGTACTACTAGTAAATCGATTCAAGTATTACCATAATATACTTTGGTATTCCTAAATATATTTGGAAACATCATACATGAATTTTCGTATCGAATATCTGCTATTAGACAATCCGGCTCATTATTTATGGTAGTTCTGACAACCCTATTATTACCAGCCCTATGAGATTCGAAAAGTAGCAGCGAGCGCGGAAACGGTTTCTCTGAGCGCAGAGATAAAACATATGTTCATTTTATTTCCACATTTGTCAGCGTTCGTTTTGTGCCCACTAACATAAATTGGATGCGGAGGGAAACCTCGCAGGTGAATGTAAAATAGCCGGCTTTTCCCAAGATAATACCGACGAAATTTTACGACGCCATTATGGGATTTATTGGTTTTGTCATGTACTCAAGAAATCATAGGTATATATATGTATTGTAAAATATTTTTGATGCCCAGTTTGAATCTTGAACAATAAAAATCAAGCTGCGCCGTCCGTATTGTCCTGTCAGCTCCTTCGGTTCGAAGTTGTTTAGTGTATTTAGACGCTTTTCTTTGCGATTTGAAATATGTCCGTAGCAAGGCAACCGATATTTTATTGTAAGCATTTAGGGAGAGTCTAGTTTTACGTTCATGATAATAATATTAAATAAGGTACTGCATTGAGATTCAGTGTTAATTAAAAATCCTGCCTGTAAACAACATGGCACCGTTTAAACTCACACTAATGCAATCTACATTCAGATATTCGAGCTCTGTCAATAACCGTTGTCGCGTCCTAATGACTGAAACAAGCGTTAAATTGATTGCACCAACTCACAGACAGCTCCGTTAAACGCTACATGCCATGCGGCCAGTTCTGATTGTCAGTCGCATGTACCTACCATTCTGCATACATTATTGCTCTCGTAAAATAATTCATACATCCATTGTCAATAAATGAGAGCAGACGTTGATTTCTTGAAAATGCATGTCAATAATGGTTTCCTTGTATCCAACCTGGCCAATATCGTGACAATGCGCCCATACAGCGAGCGCGCAGCAAATATACACGCTTATGTGCGTAAGTCTAAATATACTCCAATCGCCCATTGTAAATAACCGCTGTCGCATCCCAAATACTGAAATAGGCGTTCAATCAAAAGCTACGACTTGCAAACAGGCCCGTTAAATGCTACACGCCGGATACCGGTCTGACACTCTCCTCCATTGATATAACGGGGGTGGCTTAAACCAATACGAGTATGTGCGTTAATACGAATACATTCAATGTGACTATGTAAATTTATAGGAATGTAGGTGCTCTATTCATTTGTTTTGTGAATAGTTAAGTTGCACCGTAATATACAAAACGCTTGATCGAGAATATGAATAACTGTCGTTGGTGTTTTGTCGTAATGGTGGGTAATCATTGTAGTTGTAATTCAAAAATAAAATTTTCTAAGTGTAACACAACTAAACTGCTTATTCTCTTATCAGTATGACTTGAGCCATTAGCAAGTTATGGTAAATATTATTTATAATTTTGAAGACAGAAAACAGACGGTCATTGGAAATGTGATGAATTATTGAAGTGGGTAAACGTAACAAATAAAATTTATATAGGTACAGATATGATTTATATTTTTCGGAACACGTACATAGTATCCAAAATTGTGTAAGAGTTCCCGTTCGTACTCCCTCAAGAATAAAATTGTTGCCGAGTTTTTGTATACGAAACATCCACCCAAATACTTTATAACATCCTGCGTACATTGATTTGCAACGAGTTGCTTTTGTTGTTGTTGTATACTTTAATGTATATTATGTGTAAATAAGCATTTTGACGATATGTAACCTCGAAAATAGCATTAGTAACTTTTCGATACGCTACTGAGGTGCGCGCTTGGCATTCTCCGCCCACTGTCAATAACTGTTGTCGCGTCCTAATGTCTGTTACAGGCGATCAATTAAACGTGTCAACTCACTGCAGATAGCTCCGTTAAACGGTACATGTTGAATACCACACGGACGCCTCTCGCATGCAGTCCACTCGAAATTGAATTAGAAGCTGTAGTTCATATAAACATGATACTGAAGCTACTACGAGGTTATTGCGAAATAACAGTACCATGTGTATCAGATGTATGTAACGATCAAAACACAATGGTTTTTTACTATAGAAAATATACGACAAGTGTTAAAATTTTGTACGAGTTCGCGTCATTTTAACTCACTTCATCCATGCTACGAAATATTTTTTTAAGGTACGAGTAGGTACGTCGATATAAGATCCTTGTACTTTTTTGTATTTTCTCTCAATAACTATATATTATCAGCCAGTAGATACAGGGAAAGTTGTCGAATTCAACTTGGTAGATCGAATAATTAGCTAATGAATTTCGTGCCGGCGCTGTTTTACTTCATAAATATTTTCCTTATGGCCTGTTACCACGAGCTGTCGATAAATTTATGGAAGGGACGACGTCACCTGAAATTTTATGTGACCTTTCTTTGCCACTCGTCTCCCATATTTCATTACCTCAGATCCTTTTTAAGGTGAAATGATAGCTGTCATCTGCGCAGAAATTTATAAAAATGTTGCTAAATGTGTAGAAACCTTTTACTGTTAAGTAATACACATAGGAATTATCTATTGTATAACAAGTTTAATTAAATTAAGTCTTGGACTTAATTAAACTTGTTACAAACTGACTAGGGACCTAGCGTTATGATGTAATAATAAAAATAAAGTTTCATACAATACCTCTAGTCACATGATGAAATAAGTTAAAATAATTATTGATCGTGTCAGACCATAATAGGACATTGGAATAACTAAACCTAGATATATTGTATATATTTTTTATCTTAATGATATAAGAAAGAGAAAGAAAGTTACACTTTTAATTTATAAGGTAGTATGCCGTATATGTGTACAGAAAGATCGTTTGCATACATACACGTGCTTTTCCCAAAGAAAACGCTAAAACCAATTAAATAAATAAAAATGATCAAATTCATGCCT
This sequence comes from Aspitha aspitha aspitha, assembly GCA_018246895.1. Taxonomy (NCBI): domain Eukaryota; kingdom Metazoa; phylum Arthropoda; class Insecta; order Lepidoptera; family Hesperiidae; genus Aspitha; species Aspitha aspitha. Next base: position 24,338 of record DWGJ01000525.1, on the reverse strand, counting down.
GTATCAGCTTGGATCCCTTTCTTTCCTTGTCCTCGCGGGACATCAGTACTAAAAGTTATGCAAACAGAAACGTAACTTTGTTTCCATTTCTTTCAAATGAAATTATTATTTCTTTTTTGTAATATTCTCCTGTTTAACAGTTGAATTATTTCCTTTTAAGGATTCGTACATCACGACTAAAATTTCGTCATTACTTCCCTCCTACTTACTCTTCGCCCTTGTCCGTTCCATGCCTCTTAGAATCCAGGTGAGAATCAATATTTTAAATACAAATAAATTCCAATTAGTGACTGGAAAAGCAACTTGAATTTCACGCCATTGAACTCATTCCATTCATCACATAAATTATGTATTTTACAAACAATCGACCACTCGCAATAGAAGTATAAATTAATAAATGTGAAATGAATTTTTCCTATTTAGGAACTCATTGACATCTACATATGAATTGAACACATATTTATCGGCGACCAATTCTAGTAATGTTGGTATCGATTTGATTCAGGCTTGTGCGAGGCCCCTATACGTCGGAGCCACATTTCTGCCACCTGCGCCACTGCCACAGCTATAGTTGAAAAGCTCCCCATATTCTCGCCCGTATCCCGAGCGGAAAACTCGCATCATTGTAATATTCACCTAGTAAACACTTTTCCTTTCGGCATCTTTTATGTAACTGTTGGGAACATTCTCAAATTGTTATTACAAACGCCGACATTATAGTATGCTTTGCGCTTTTTTCTGGCTCTCGTTGTAATCATTTACTTACAATTTCAATATACATATCGCAGTTTATGTTTAATAATTTCTTAATGATTTTTTTTATTGTTATGCTTTCAAGAGACGATTTCAGTATAAAATAAAAATATTCTTTCCTCTTCTATATCGTATAAACTATACTGTAGTATGCAGGGAGCACGATAATTATGATTATTTCCGACTAAGAATCTCATCCTCTTTCTTTTGTCCAGTGTGCTTATTCTAGTTTCGTCCCTATAGTTAATTAACGTCGGTGCTTGCGTCGGGGTGAGGTTTTTACGAACTCTCCGTACGTGGGAATTATCTTGTAAGCTAAGGGCGCTCTAATTCCTTTGTAATGATATTTCCTTTAGTATCTCCATCGCAGTATCACTAGATTTTGTTGCTGTCTGACTGGTCATTGTCTTAAAAAAAGTATTTTTTTCAGTATTTGCTCTGAACTTTCTGTTGTTTTTATGTGCGATAATATTCCACTAAGCACATGCCTTGAAATATGCAAAATATATACCTACGGCTTCTTTTTCCATAGTAAATAATCTGAAACCATATTGTTATGAGCACGATGGCACATTTTTTTTACGTGCTCATAATAATAATGAAATATGATTGATTGAAAAATTGATATTTTTAAATTAATCTTCTAAGTGAAATTTCGAATACGTATTTGTGATGAAGTTTTACGCCGAATGCTATGAAATATAGTACAATTTGATAGTATTACAATACATTTCTATACTTGGTCAGTTACAAATACATAGTTTAGTGAAATTTAACGCTTCGTGTGCCAATTGGAGGTACAACAACAAACATCTGATAGAAATAGCAGTGCTACTATGCGCCAAATGTTATAATATCAATGTTCAGCACTATTGCAGATTTTAGAAAACTGCATTTACTTTTATTGCAGATTCAAATAACGCACTTTTGTTATCCTTATTCTATTGAAAGGCGTAAAAACTTGTAGATAACAAAATGTCGAATATTAGAGGTGGTAACTGCAGGCGATTTATACTCGTGGTAGCAATTTGAGCAAAGATTAGTTCTCTGTGCCGCTTTAATGACCGCGCGCTCAGTATTCTTGCGAATGATGAGAGCCTTCGAGATAGCGAAAGAACCCTATGGCGATCGTTCTTTAGAGCCTAACGAATCTTAGTGTTAATTATTTGAGGCATAATAAATTGTAGATTGCCGTTTCTATAAAAGCTGTTGTTAAACTTGGTTGGTTTATCACTACAAATATTAAAAAGTTATAATTCTTGTTCATATTCTAATGATATAATGTTCACGATACATACTAAGTAACGCTTAAAGATTCCGGATTTACATTTAATGCTAAAGAACACGGCAGGAGCACGGATTCAGTCTTAAATCAAAATTTAAAATCTTAAATTGTCGAGACGACGACAATGCGAGGGTGTGAGCCGGAGTCGGGGCGGGCGCTCAGCACTAAATCTCGCCGAGTACATTACCGTTTTCCAATATCTAAAGCAAAGCGCTCAACGCTACTGCGCTCCAGTAGAATAACAAAGAACTGCGTGCTTGAGATATTGAGCACTAATGGACTACGGTATTTGTGAAACGACCTACTTTATTCTAATGATTGCTACCTTTAAACGTTCCCTGTGTATAGCAATCATAATCTCGAACGTCTTTTACTACCGAGATAATATTTGATGTTTCAAAATTGTCTTTTTAACGTTTCTTTACTGAGGTGACAAATTGCTTCTAAGTTTACTTTTTCGTTATATGAAGTAAATATTTGATAACGATTAATCCAACTTGAATTATAAGATTAAGGTGGGTGGGTAAAGTATAATTTGATTCTCCCTCTAAAATATAAGTGAGTACACGGCAAGAGAATTCTGAAATCAACCCTGATATTGCTTACTTAATGATTATGTACGTTTATTGTCGTGTAGCCTATTGTAAGTTCAAAGATTAAACCAAGTTAATATGTATAGAAACAGAAGGATTATTTCCAAACCATCAATCACGGTACAGATGAAGGCGCAACACTAGTGCAAAGCCGCGCTACGAGGACGTAACTCATCATCAACAGCTCGCCCAATCGATACGGATTGTCGGATAATTCACTTGGATATTTAGTATCGAGTAATACAGTACTTTATTGTGTGTTATACTGTATTGCGATTGCTGTGTTTTAACACTATCCAATGTACAATACTTCACAAATGTACATACTTTTTAAACATTCAAACTATGTATTTTTTAGCAACTTACTATTTTAATTTAACTTTTTAGCAATTTACTATTAATTGCTGTTAAAAGAGTAAAACCTGGTAGTGTAGTGTAGGTATGTATGTATTGTTAATGGTTCGCTTGCTGTATCACTTAGAAAGTCTAGCAGAATATGTAATTAGGAGTAGTTAGTAGTCAATTGTGCGATTAACTCCGCATAATAAATCAGGATAGAGATACACCGCGGGTGTACGTACTTCTGATGGAGACCCTCGCCACCTAAGTACTTAATTCATTGAAGCTATCGATAACAACCATCGATACGGATATTTGAATTTACCCACTTAATTAATAGTGAATCCGGTACTTTTAAATTCAATTAATATTTTGTCATTGTCGATATTCTATAAATTTAAAATTACATTCCCTTTCCCCTTTGTGTTTGGCAAATTTCCATGAAACGAAACAACCAATATATTTTCTGTTGTTGTCGTTGTTGATGTCTGTGAATGGTATGAATGCCGGTTATGAAATCTGAATGGATTTAATTTAGCTTTCAACCGATTTGTAAATGTTAATATTTACGATGTTGCAGTTTAAAATTTGCTTATTCAGCCGATCAGTTTGTTTATTAATAAACATTTATCATGTAATTAATATGTGTCAACAAATGTATTTAACCGCTTTAGGAATCGTACTGTTCGGTCAGCTGGCATTATTCTGCAGTTGTTTACATAGCAGAAAGTAGTGTTATTTCTGAAAATGATGTAAAGATACGGCTAGAGGACCTAAAATTTTATAACCTACATGCTTTGAGAAGGAACTAAAATCATATTACTCATTATGAATAAACATGTTCTTTGTAAATAAATAGAAATAATGGTAGAAGTTAATGCGAGAAGTGTATGTCCGGGCGAGCGAGCGACCGGGGAGGACGCGCGGCGCTGCGGGGCGCGGCGGGGCGGGGCGGGCGCGCTATGTCGGGAGGTAGCGCGGCGCCCGGCGTCGGCAGCGCTCTGTTGCCGCGCTATATGGTCCGTGAATAATCCTCCCGTAATACTAGATGTAATGGTTTGGAATTAAACAATTAGCTGTTTCTTTCTGCCTCGTCAATGATGAAGTTGCGCCTCGATACTACCGAACACAAACTTTTCGTTACTGATTTGACTTATAATCATTGCCATCTTCATTATTTTCCTTCTAATCAAAAGGTATAGTATTGCAGTGTTGAAAGTTATAACTATACTTTCAAACTTGATACAAATAATTATGATTTTAAAGCATAGAGCTATTTGCCGTTGCCGTGAATACATATGTATATTTTGTACATAAGATTACCTATATTGTAATATTTGATTATGTTTATTTACGTTTAAATCGTATTCGTGTAAATGATAATGCAGGTTCTATTTCTAGAACATACAGTATTACACAACCATTTTTTAGCTTCGAAAAGCAACTAAATTAAAATGGAATTGTTTGACTCACGTTTGCTGCTGTGGTTCCAGCTTTATTTGCAGAAGCACGATGAAACTGAAAAGGTTTTCTGCTGTAATAATCTTGCTATTTATGTACGCAGTCGATTCAGAGCTCAAATTATATGTAATTATTATAGGTACCTACTAAAAAAAATTAAATCTTAATATTCTTTTATACTTACATAGTAGGCTTAAAGTTTAAGGATAACTAAAGATCAATACACATACGTAATATAAATGAATAAATATGGTAATATAATATGTAATATAAATACGTACATAATATAAACGTGTCACCAACATAAATATGGCCTCTCTGTCGTCACAAAGTTCATCGCAATTATATACGAATGTCAGTAGAATAACAGTTTTGAAAGTAAATATGTAGTCAAGAGTTGGCATTGAATTCTACTTCAAGTTGACTAGATTAATAACAAATTTGCTTAATAAAAAGGAATATTTGATAGGCGCTGTTGCACTGTCAATCCGCTTTCGGATACGAAAACTCTAAATCTCTTTGTAGCGCTAAACAGTAAAGATAAGCATTATTATGTGTTCTGGTGTGAAAAAAGTGATCTTAAGACAAGCTTTTGTCTCTGACGTATGTCATCGTTGTCGTATAGACCAGTACGAACCTCCAACGAACCAGAAGTAGATGAAACTGGGCTTTGATGAAGGTAGAAGAGGCGAAAGAAGTTTGTCGACACGTAGGCGATGGAAATCCTTAGTTTCTGTCTGTCCACGTGGGAAATAGCAGATAACTGTATAGACTATATTATCCTTATCTGTGAACGTCTATCATAAGGTAACATGTCTACTTGTCTACACTTGTCTACTTCATCAAAAACGGAAAAACATTACACAACACCATTACGTGTATTGTTTTACGTAATAATTTAGATGAAACCTTCGGAACATCATAATCTTCATGTCTGGATCTTCATGTCCGACTTACGGTTTGTAAAAACAGTTGCAAACGGCCCTTTATATTTGATATCTGCGAGATGAGAATTTTTCTTGAAGTTAGATAAACTTCCGGACAATCACGATCCTCTTTGGAACCAGTCCGCGGAAATAGAAATACGAGAAAGTGTATTAAAGAATATTTATGTTAGGGTAGAATTTTCGTTCGTAATAAATAACCGAAAGATATTTGTAGGTTTAATCAGCTTTCAATGAAAAGATAATTTGGCCTGGATTTTCTTATAATTATCCTATTTATAGATATCCTTTAAGCCTATTTTTAATTACATTAAACAGACAAGAAACATTTTAATTAAGATAAACCCTAATATAGAACTAATTTTGATTCTGGTTATAAACCGTGACATCGCAGGCGACTCGGCGCGCCCTTCGCGACCCGCCCTTTGCTTTAGGGTCGACCACTTTCCGACGCGTATCTTATCTTTGAGTAATTACGTTGTTCTTTTGTACTGTTATTGTTCTACCTCTGGCCCTTTGTTTATATTTTTCATATTACTCTGTTGGAGTCGCCCTGCTCAGGCCCTTTGCGTATGATTTAATTATATATTTATCTGACGAATGAGTTGGTTGCCATTTGTTTCAGTACTAACAGTAGCTATCAAAACATGAGCATACTTTGCGTCGCTCATCTGTAACTACATCACGAAGTAAGCTGCAGCTCGATTAGTCTCTTAATAGATCGCCAACTACCTGTGACATCGAATCAAAATTGTACAACAATCAGTCATCGAACCAAGTTCTACCATTCTAATATTCTGTTACCAAGGCATTGTTTATTTTTTGAACGTAAAAAATATTTGATAACATTGTAATGAGAACAGAGTCGCTTAGACGAAAAAACATTCCAGTGTCACGCAGTTTTCAATATTTACATCGTTATATTATTCTGCATCGTCAAGGTGACACTTAATATATCGGTATACAATACTCATACGTGTCGGGGACGGCTCGGCGGCGAGCACCCCGCGCGCACCTGAGAATATTGCCACGTAAATCAAATTTCTTATTTCGCCTCAACACTCAGCCCCGCCCTGGGTGCTTACCAGAAACTTCAAATGCACCTGTAAATAGCAAATAGTGTTTAGCTTTCTAATTATGACATTCTACAAAATACAAACAAAACAGTCTGCGGTCGATAGCGATGTTTACATTAATATTTACGTTTTTAAGTATGCCATGTAACCGTAAAAATTCTATCTATATTATTGTAAACTTAACATATTTTTAACGCCCGAAAAGCCAAGATGAATCCCTTGAACAAATTTAATTAAATCAGATATGTAAATTGGAAATGCAGTACAGGTTTAATTATGTGCAATTGTGGTTAACATCTCTACCAGATGTAAGCAACTATTGACAATCGGTGATCGTAATTGCCGATGATCCAATCAGCGGCGGACTTAAAGCAATTAAATAATTAGTATTAGCTTGTGAAGCAAACGGTATGGCCGCCATGAATTACAGAACGTAATGCCCATCTATATGCCAATGAGATTAATATTGAATGCTGGTATTCTGTTCGGAATTACTACGTCTCTGGCCGAGCTTACACTGAATTACAGCCGCTGCTGATACAGGCCTAGTGTCGCGTGCCGCAAGCTCCAACTAATTCTTTACCGCTAATTGATTATTTGAGTTCAGCGATAGCAGCTTGTGCATTTATTACTGCTGCAAACACTTCGCAATTCACCTATGTTGCTAAATCTAGGTTAGATTTTAAACTTGATTTGGAAATGGTTTCGTACATTTATAATATCTATTCAAAATAAAATTCGTTAGTAGTTTATTTAATTATGTGGTAAATGGTTGAGTATTATAGGGAGATTTATATTTCGGCTAATATTAAAGTTCTTCTATTCAGTTTTAACATTGATAAACAGTTAATTTACTTTGCCTGCTCATAGAATATGTACGGTTCGAAATAGATTTATACTTAGTGAGTGACATGCTCTTTTTACGGAGATTGTTTTTACAGACACAAAGAATCATTTTGAATACAATGAGTCATTCCGTATTATCATCGAATAATGTTAATCATTTGAACAGCAAAGAAGTTGTTGAGATTTTTCTCTACAAACTGATATTTGCTGAAAGATGATTTAATTTTATAATTTCATTTTTAAAGTACTACTCTGGGGTGAAAATCACTCATCTCACGGTCCTTTGCAAATTAATTGTGGAATGACAAAGCACAACGCTCAGCTCTCTTAATGCGCGCTCACAAAGCGGAATGGCCTGGGCCGCGCCACGCTGGCACGTAGCTGCTGTGATTATGATAATGACACGGTAGCCGCGCTTTTTGCGCGCTCGCCCTATATTTTGGTGCTCGTCACGATTCTAGATCACCTATAGAGAAAACTACATTCCGCCATTGCCGAGTTCACCGTTCACCACTCATCGCTTTCCTTATACTGCTCGTCTTAACTACTCCGAGACGCTTATAAATTATGCAAGTCTCCATAATCCATGCCCTAAACGTCTGCTCCGCTTCCTCAATTATTCATTTGGGTGGTTTGATGTTTTAGAAAATTGTCGCGATACCGCAGACGAGCTACGTTGTATAATTCAAAATTTAATGTTTTCGCCGCAGCTGCCGCCACATTTAGCCGACGAGATCGTCATCATTTTCGAAATATCATCTACACTCCAAAACTGTTGTAGAACCATTTTCTCTGTAGCTCTACATATATGTACTAGGCCAGAATGTAATTATACATACATATATATTTCATCCTTTACAGGACTCCGAAGGCGATACTCCATTGCATGACGCTATTTCTAAAAAGCGTGATGATATGCTAACACTGCTGTTGGACCACGGAGCGGATATGACACTTACGAACAACAACGGTTTCAACGCGCTGCACCACGCAGCACTTCGAGGAAATCCAAGGTAGGGATACACTTGATATTAAACATACACAATGTGGACAATCCACCGAGATATACATTTTCCAGAACCATAATTCCGTGAATACTTTCCTGTTACATACATACTTTCCTGTCACATACACTGTAATGTTAAGTACTGTGTAAGTAAATAAACAAAGCAATACACTTAATATATTTACATTAACTCTTACACGCTGATACGTACTTCCATATATGACAGTTGCGATATTATTCGAGCTACACCTACTCGCACCTACATGCCACAGTTATCCGGTGGACTTTGAAATAAACATAACGTCGCTTGTTGTCCGTCATTATCCCTAGGAAAATGGGTTGTTATGAGCGAGCCTGGCGCACAATAAACCGCTACGCGCCTAATGTCGTGGTCCGCAGGAGCGTCTCATGTGACATCTTTATTACTTCGTACCATATGCGCACATTCTTGCTAAAAGAACAAGTTATCTAACTTGATCTTGGAAATTAATGGAACCTTATAATTTTGCTTTATTACCTACATTGGTCAATGTAATATTGGCCTATATCAACTTCGTTTCTGCAGATCTACTCGTGTGAGTAAGACTGAGCAAATGTAAAGCACAATTCTAAAGTGGTACACAATCGGCTGAAATCTTACTAAGCGAGCTTTTAATACTGAATCATATGATGTTCTATCGTACATGCCTACATTAAAATAGTACCTAATTATTTGAGGGTAATACGGCCTTTCTGTTCAGAATTTAGAGGATTCTCCCTATGTTCATCAGTTTATTAGCCCAAGTTTGTCACAAATTTAAAACATTCAGGGAAATTGTATATTTTATGAGTCAGGGGGCAAAGCTTGGATAGAATAATGAATCTCCGGCGGACAGTCGTGCGTGAAGCGGTTTATTTGCGGAGGGTCCGAGGAGGCCTGGGTCCGCAGCGCGACGGGCCGGCATTCGCGTCACGTGGCCCGTCCTAGGGAAATAATACGAAGTGCGCCTACGTGACCAGCTCATTATATGACGGGTACCGGCTCGCGGTTATCACAAATCCGACTGAATGATTTTTCTTGAGCTGCATATTGTACCGAGTTATATTAGATATGAACGAGACAGTTTCCATATAAAATGAAACCCAAATTAATAATGAAAAACAAATATCCACATAGCATATATGTATATCGTATAAATATAAAAGTGCTTTTATACTCAATAGGTCTACATCTACTCGTATATCGATGCTATCATAAACTAGCAATATATTCTTTTGCACGACACGATTTTATTTAACCCCGTTTTCTTTCCCTTGAAACTACCTACCAAGAAAAGTCATAATTTTACATCAACATGTTGGAAAAAGTTTTTTTAAGATTGTTGTTTAATGGTAATCGAATAGAAGATTGTCGTAAAACGTTTTCCGATTTTATCGCGGAATGAGAAGTCGCTCGCGACTTTTCCTATTCGACAAAAACGTTCGTTTCCCCCTGGAGATGTAAAATCGTTTTATTTTATTACTTCCGCCAGCATCCGACAGTATATTAGAAGCATCGTTTCTTTAGCAACAAGATTTCTTATTAAAAATAATTACAGTGCATGTTTCGTAATCGATGTAATAACTATAAAATAGGAAGCTACTCGTAACTTCATTGTCATTTTTTTGTATTTCTAAACCTCCATGTATTCCTTCCTTAGTTCTTCTCGTGTATGTCTTTCCGTAATGTCACCTACATTGAAAAAATATCTCGTAGGTAATGTTTGTGTCATAAATATTGCTACTGGAAAGATATTTACTTTCGTTTACCATTGAAATATAATAACAATGTATATAATACATTGTTTTATATACGTATCATAGCAGGCTGGAATATCTGACAGCCCTGACCATGAGCTCGTGGGTGGCGGCGGCGTGTCATTATGTCTGATTAGAAACAGTTATCTCCTGCGGTTATCGTTACAGCCGCCCTAACGAGCCCTTGTAAAACTTCGATAGCAATTCTGTCATACATAACACCGTGATAAGCTTCCGGCTAATCATCCGCACGAATTACACATTCATCCGCAATAACCGAAAAGTTAGACGCTTAAGATATTTTTGTCACGTTTTACGTCTTTGATATATCGTTCGCTTAGATTGTTTGTGAGGGTGTGGATTTTTATTACTTGCGTAACTTCTGAGCGACAAAAATTTAATGCAGAATTGTTCTCTCGGTAATTTGTTACCAAAATTTATCTCGGATTGTACTGATTAATACGTTGTGGAATCTGACGATCATTGCAAACCCAGCAGCTGCGCCAAGGCGAGGCGCGGTTCGCTTCGATAAGACGAGCATTCGCGCTCAGCATTAATCGTGGGCTTAAATATTTTAACGCGTCGTAACATTGATTTATTCGAAGCGTAATCTCAGCTTGCGGCTTGTTTGTTCTACAGCTTGAGACGTATGGGTGAGATTAGCTATAGCGACCGATCTGAACTACCGCCGTCATTATCTTTGTTAAAAGTAATATGCGTTCAGTCATATCTTTTTCTATCTATCGTATTGTTTTTATGATATTGTGCGAACAGAATTTGCCCATTCCACAAACGACCAGACATCGGCCGACCGATACGACTATACACTACAATGTTAGCTATACATTGAACACAGCATTCAAGGGGAGATTTATATGGTCATTGTGTTGCGTTAATTGCAGCGAATGGAGCAAAGTGCGATGGTATCGCACCATCCGAACGAGAACTGTAATCCCCCTATAGCTCAGTCCGTTAAATTCACACGACTAATGTATTCACTATATATTCGGAAATGAGCACTTTGTACATTCAAAGTCGTTTTGTGCGATAGTTACGATACGAGTCTCTACGATTACCAATATTTTAGTAAATTACATTAAACTCTAATGTGAAAAATTCAGCAAAACGAAAATACATATAAAAAATAATTCCAATAATGGATAATCGGAGACCGTAGGCTACGACTCTTCGACATTTGGTTTTAATAAAATATATATAGATACTCGTATAGAAAACCCAGTAGCACAGATACCCATGGCATGGGTCAGTCACATATTTGATCGACATCGAACACATCTCAGTATGGCAGATTTATGAGATCCGACCGTCGGTTATAGGATCGGGCGGCTCGCCACTACGAGGGACGGTGGAGAAGAGTCGGGCGGCTGCGGGAGGTTCCGTTATTGTGCTACGTTTGATTTACGCACGTACCGCTATCACCCTTTTGTTTGGCCGAATCCTGACTGCTGTGCCAGTTCCGCTAGCCTAAACGCAATCCCACTGTGTTGTTTTTATTACATTTATCTACTTGCCATATATAATAACAAAATGAAACCACATAATCTTAGTTGTTACATACATTTGACTGATTATGCTACGTCATGTGTGCCACATTTTCAAAGTAAAAGGCACTATCACGAAAATAAGTTAATATGAAGGGCGTCAATTAATAAATTGTACTGAACGAAAGGCGCGTGTTGATTACGCCAGAAGAGGCCTGAAGCCGGGTGCAGGCGGCGGCGCGGCGGCGTGCGCGGCTCGTCGTTACCCGCAATTAGCGGCGCTGCATGCGCGGATAATCCGCGCCAGCGCCGTCCCCCGCCACCGCACCTACGACACCCATGCGAATGCACTATGTACTCAGCGAATAAATTCATTTATACGCAAATTGTATCGGCGCTTGCAATTAAAACTTTGTTGGCGCTAAAGCTAAGATAAATAACACTAATACATTCTGCTTATTGCGGGGAACTTGCCGGATACAGAGGATATATTAATGTTGTTCCTAATTTGTTTGGGCGCCTGTGGATTACCCGTGTACCCTCTCAACTTACAACAATAGTCCCTTTATCCCATATTTAACATATGATCTCCAGCGAGATTTCATAAAAAAGATTAATTAGCTATTTGATATAAAGGAGTTCTGATAAACATCTTTCCTAGCAGACCCCTTTTCACACTGTTGTTAATGAAAGAAAACTGATTAAAGAGATTCTTCCTGTTAAATTTTCTAATATAAGCCAAATGTTTTACAATTTATTATTACCTTCCGATCAAAATCTTCTGTATACTGATATACGCTCGTTCCCAACCTGAAGTATTGTGAACCCGTTTGTCGTTTGCAATAAGAAAAATTTGCATTTCAATGTTTTTATAGCGAACATAAACCGCCTTCGCGTCCGCTCATCGCTCGCACGGGAGTAACGTTGATTATGAAGCCAATTCGTGTGCCACTGGCGGTAACATTTCGACTGCGACAAATCCGTTCCCTAATCGCATTCTGGCAACTTCCTTAGAATGTTTTCCTACACTGTACGCCTACATACGTGACCTTATCCACGTCTTGTACGTGCACGTTGCGCGGAATTCGACCAATTCCTATTAATTTATAAGACTCAGTTTGAATTTGTCAAAGCTTTAATAAATACGTATTAATGCGTTCGAATTTGCCGTACAATATGTAGAGATTCATAATATTACAAGCCTCAAATGAGCCTCCCTGGTATAGGTACCCTAAATTTTACATGTTCTTTAATCTATTTCAAAAAGGGGGAGGTTCTATTTGACTGTATGATTTTTTTTATTGGTTTAATTTATTTAAGTATAAAAGAATTCGTAATAATATCATTTTCAAACATGAATATTTATTACTAGGTGCCAGTATTTTGTCCTAGTCGTATAAAGTAACTTTCCTGCTAACTCTTGAAGTGCGCAGTGGATGTTGTGTCAGTGAACGATGTGGTGTGATATCTTGTCACAACGGATTGTGGCGTAAACACACCACTGAACGGTTTCGAACACAAATTGCTGATGTTGTTCAAATAGCCGGCAAACTGAGATGAAATTGAGCAGCCCACATATCTAGCGAGCCGAGACAGTTGGACGCTAAAGTAAACAAATAGATGCAGTGCTATGATGGACTTTGAGAGACCGTAAATTCGATACGCGAAAGTAGATGTAAACATGTACAATACCACAATCTGCACATCTCGTCTCTGTGTATATGGATATATATCATATGATATATATATATGATAATGAATACTGAAGAAATATATATATATATATATATATATATATATTTGCTTATATATACGTTTTACCCATATACGCGATTTTTCGAGCGTAAGCACTTTATTGCTCAATGGTTTGTAAAGCCTTCTTTCTTATACATTTATTATTTTGGAATGATATACTTACTCTTATACTATTCTTTATAGCATTTGATATTGTTTTTATAAATCATAATTTAAAGAATTTTGTCAATTAATTTATAAATGGAAACGGTTACTTTAATGTGTCAATTAAATTTGTAAAGCAAACATTGAAATGAAGTATTAAAGCTGATGAAACGTTATCAAGCATTGAATAAACCAATAGTCTAACAAGGCGGTTAGCAAATGGTCTAGCTTGCGATAGCAAAGTCTACCATTAACTTGGAAGCAATCGGCGGGGAATGGATTCGGGTTGGAAATTGACTCCCACTATGTACGACTAGTTCGGCATGGAATAAATCAAACCAAAGGGACCGTTAAAACGAAATGAACAATTTGCAAATTGAACATTTAAATGTAGTTTCCTTTGATGTGACGACTTTATAGATATCATTTTAAAACTTAACAATTTTCAGTTGCTTATATTAATTTTATTTAAGTTAAATTTTATCAACGTTACCTCATGTATAAGGCTCAAAACGTTCCGCTCTATACGTGAGTGTCTATAAAAAGTACTCTTTATTTTTCTTAATGTCCTCTTAAAAACAAATGTACTCATAATGTATGTTGTATATTATCGTAAACTTCAATAAAGCTCAATAGTAACAAAATGGCGAGTGAGTGAGCCAACTTGCGATAGCCAAGTCCGCCATTAATGCGATCTAATTCAGTTGGGGCCTGCGGGGAATGGCGGCGAGTTAGAAATTGATTCCAACAGTTGAAGAAGCAAGCCCAGCACTTTGGTTCACGCGATGTCGCTCTACACAGATTTCAATCGCCACAATTACTTTCAGTGCAAACATGTAGGTGCTTTATCCTTGGGACTAAACTTAAATCTTTATTACTATATTTACAAAATTTATTATACATATTATATTTACAAAATATGTGCACACCGAAGAACATTTGAAATTAGAACGTTAACTAAATCTTACTGCAAAGGCTCCTCTTGGCTTTTCTATACACGATGAAGCTCGGGTTTGAAAACTCTTTTTCGTATCTCCATCGCAAGCTGGATCAACAAGACTTGTAGTTTATTTCGACGTGATCATTTAACTTGCTACTACATCGTGTAGAATTAGGAAAGAAAAACAAGAGTTGAAGCAACCCTTTTTTAAAACTTTGATTCGCCGGGCATGGGCGAATGAATCCCAAATTGCGCCAACGAATTGGTTGTGCTTTATTTTGTTTCTTCTCTGTTTTAACTCGTGCAAGTGAGTGACATACATACTTCTAGACCATTTACAATAGCAGATTGTCAATCTTTCGTAACGTTTGAAACTATTTTTCACGCTGAATTTAGATCGTGTACGTTTTATTACTATCAGCAAATATATTTTTTATTTCCACATGAAAATCTCAAGAAGTCAAGTTGCTCTTGTCTATATACATATAATAAACAAATATTAATTAAATTTATAATTAAGGAGCACTTGTTGTCCGCTCTATTGTTCTGTTTATTTAATTACTGGGGATCCGTCAGTCGGCGACCTCGCTGTCTTACGACAAAGCTTCCATATTGTCATTTATCTCCTCGTAGTGCTCCAATTAATTAGGAATAACAGCAAGCTAAACGTTTTATATGCTGAGTATTAACACATTACCACCATTTAACCCCCTTTTCTCTCTGGTCGTACTTTCTCCGTCTGTTTCTTTTTACAGGCATCATGGTCATAATCATTTACCTATAATGCTTATAATTATAGACAAATCTTCATAATTTAATATAGTTAAACTACTCCTGTCTTCTGATTCCACATCTGCATCTAACCATGCTTCATGTTGCATTCATTCATCTACTAGTTATCTACCTTTCCTCTTTGTAAGTTACCAACACATTCCTAACTCTGACTCAGTATGATCCTCTTTCTTTCTCCAACTCTCAGTATTTCTACTTTAGCTATTTTTCAATAAATTTATTCCTTCAGTACCCACACAAATTGCTTCTAAACAAATATATTTATATGAAGCTAAATCTTCAGACTCTGCTCCGGCGAAATAACTCGACTCTTAACTGGATTAAATGGCGCCGTAAGTTATCATCAACACCCATAAAATACCGATTGTCGAGGTACACAGCGATTTACGAAGAGAATACCTTACCAACAGTATCCGTTTTAAATTTGTACGTGAATTTTACATTTTAAGGAACGGTTTCTTTAGTGATTTATTGGCGGTGGAGTTATTTGTTTTTCGATACATATTTTTATTTATGACAAACCTTTTCAACATTCGCACACTAATATTTTATTATATTAAATTACGTCTCATTTGTGTTATTTATAACCATATCGATATACTGTATAAAACGTTTCGGTTTTAGATACGAGAATGTCTTGAAAAATTTAATTTTAATGGCACGTAAAATAGATTTTTTATGTAATAATATAAAGCGGCATAACGTACAAAAATATCTAATTGTTTTCTTCATACATATACATATATAGGTATTGTACATTCATGCAAATCGCCGTTCAAGTGCCATTAGCGCAGTTAACGTTTCTTTGATATCCAGCTTGGGCTTTCTTGAGGATTCTCAGCGGTTCATTAGTATAAGTTCGTTCCATTCTAGTCGAATGCGGGCGTGGGCGTACTTTCCACAGCCCGTGGATACGTGCAAGTAGCTCGCCGCGCAATTTGTGAACGCGTAGACGGTTTTGTCTGGGTGTTCCGTTCCTTTGTGTGCTTTGCCATTGTTCCATTTGCTAATGTTGTTAGTGCACTTTTTCAGCGACGACGCTAATTTAAATACCTTTTCCTTCCTTTTACGAGGAGACCCGTCTTCCGTTTTCCGTCGGCGCCGCGCTCCCTTTTGCGTTTGAGACGTCCGCACCAGGAGACTGCATTTAAATAAGACACTTAATCACTAAACTTGAACCCCCTCTTCTCCAAAGCGTTTATTTATTTTATGGTAAAGTCTAGAATAATATAATATACGTCTTATCATTTGCAATATCCACTAGTCCCATTTGTATTAATTTTGTTAATCTAATTTATGCTTTCTACCTCCGTAGCTATTAAACCATCTAATTTACAAACGCGATAGAGCAACTTCGATAGTGTTGCCTGATGTTGATTAAGCACGCCTTATGGTGTTAGATAATTTCTTTAAAACTATTAAAATTTACTGTAGGTAAAGGAAGAAAAAATTTGATCCAAATTTTATGTACACTAAAAAAACGATTGTTCTAAAATCTATGAACTATGACGGTACATTGCGAACGAACAAAATTTAATCCGAAGGTCTATTTTCTCGTGCAAAGAATTTCGTCTTAAGGAACGTGGACCGCTGGGAATATGTCGTCGGCGGCAGCCGCGCCTAGACCGCTAACACCCACTCGAATTGTGTAAATATGAGTAGGGTAATAAACTCCCGGCGAGTGCCGTGCTCGGATTTGCCTGTTAGAGTTCTGTACGTGCATCCCCCCAGCACCACCCCTTACGTAAGGCAACGTACATACCAAACTTCGTCGCACACACCTCCTCTAGGAGACGTTACTTATTTCTTTATGGCCTCTAGGAATGTTGAAGTGGTTGAATTTTCTTTCCGCGCGACACCGAAAGATTTCCGGATGTTATATAAGACTTTTCATACCCAGTTTTGTGATTAAATAATCGAAACACGTTTGTATTTTTATTGTATTTACGAAAAACATTTCGAGATATATTTTGTTAAGTAGGTATATTCGTAATCATGTGTGTTATTTGTGTTTCTTATATGTACCTACTTAGTAATGTTATTGATACCCGCGCACATTTCGTCGGGCGTAGGTAAAAGGAAAACAACAAATTTTATAATTTCTTAGTTCTTAAAGAATTTAATCACAATCAAAAGTAATTATAGTTCTCATAACAATTTCAGTGCCCGTCGACATCATACTCTATAGATTACGTGTTTGTTTTCAAAATAGGAGAATGCCTGTTTGCATCAGAGATAAAATCTATCGTTCTATCAGTAAACGAATTTTCCAACATCGGTTCGGTACTTTCAGAGGTTACAATATCTTTGCAACATAATAATTTTGCCTCCTTATAATATTAGTCAGATAATAAATTTAATATAAAGTATGATACTTTGGCACACTACGTATCAATTTCTACACTAAGCCGGGTGGATCAGAGAGTCGACGTGCCTCCACGGACATAGCCTATGATGCACGGCGCGGCTCTGCAAAGCTCACTTAATGAAATATTCGTAGCGCGAGTGAAACGGACACCGCCATCCATCACAGGTGCTCGCGCTGACCACTTGGCTCGTGATAAAGTCCGCCCCAAACATTGTTAAAAAGTCATCGCTTTGTCTTATTCCTCTTAATTATTAACTTAAATAAATTAAACCTTGCAGCGACGGTGTTAATGTTTTTTTTTTAAAAACAAAAATTTATATTATACACAACTAGCTGTGCTCGCGGCTTCGCCCCCGTGAAAATCAATATTTTGCCGTTTTAGCAACATTTGTCATTGCTGCTCCACTACTATTAGTCATAGCGTGATGTTATATAGCGTTCCTCGATAAATGGACTATTTAAACACAAAAATAATTTTTCAATTCGAACCAGTAGTTCCTGAAATTAGCGCGTTCAACCAAACAAACTCTTCAGCTTTATAATATTAAAGTATGAATGTACTCGTAACACAGATAGTAACGTTATAAATTTATGTTATTAATAATCTCACTCATTAACTATTAGAGCAATATTCATGAATGACGATCACGTTTTTCGAAGAATTTATTAATAGAGCGTCGATCTTCGATATCCGTCATTAGCTTTGAGTGTTTGAATTTAATAAGTGAACATTCATCGGAAACTTGTCGATTATAAATGTGTGACATTAATTTTGATATTTCTGCATTTCGATAGCCCCAGAAGTGAAATAGGTGTTAAAATGCATGTAACACGATGCTGTAGCTATCGATTCAACGAGCGCTGGATTCAAAACAGTGCGCTGGAATTACGTAACCATAAAATTTCGTTAGATGCAAGCTGTTTGCAGGCTCGTATCTACGAATGTAAATTCTCTAATAGGCGTATAAATTCTTTTACTTCTGTGCTTACAAGGTGGATTGTTTTTAATTCAAAAATATTTTACGTGCATACATGTATTTAATGAAGTTTTATAATTACATGATATGTGAATAAAGCGAAAGCAGTTTGGAACTTACCATTACGTACAAGCAAAAGTAATGGTAAACAGATACTCCGTCTTATTAATTTAACCTGAATTCATTGTTAAGCGTGTTTAGTGTTAAGCATAAACTTTCATATCAAACGAGTAGCCGTATTCATGTTGTCTTGTTTTTCCATGCGTTCAGTGAGCTAAGAAATATTTATACCCCTTAAGATATATTACAATGTACGAGTATTGTAAGATTCATGTACACTCGCGACAAACCAGCTCCGCAGACGCCGAGTAATGTGTCAGCGCAATATTGCAATTCACTCATCGTCGTCTACACAGACACATCCGCGCCTTTCCCCGCTGTCTCCATTTGTCTTGATTGTTACGAGCATTACATAAATAACGCCTCTAGTTAAACAATGTTTGTGTCACTACTGTTCTGTGTTTATGAATTTTATATAAATTAGTTCCGATTAAATAATAAATAATTCACAATTTTATTTAAACAGTCACATAATCAGCTAACCCCTTTTGAATGGGTTATTTGTACACAGTGATTAAATACTACAGCTTTTTACTACATAATAGATGGCATTACATAAAGTACAAATTCATTTTTTCATATGAGAACGGATTATCACCGAGATGATACTTAACCAAATTAAATTTAATAGTAAACGACTTAACTGCAAAATTTCGTCAAAATCTTTAGAGCCGTTTCAGAGACTAATGACTTATAAATAATGTACCTACATTGAAATACGAGTGTATACAGGAATTGCTTGTTTAGAGTATAGGTTATGAACGAATAGGTATATTTAATTAAGCTAGAAGCATGGAGCAGTCATAAGTGGATGCTGCAGCCCATGACCATTTGCAACCAACTTTTAATAGGGCTGTAAGAATGAGACTGTGAGTGTGAATTCAGTTAGTAATAGGTTTTTAATAAGAACTGGTTGGTTAGTATTCATTAGTAACAGGAGTGCAGGAAGGGACTGTTAGTAATATTGTTCCATTTAATACTCGTTATTACAAATGTAGTCAGCCGTATAACAAGGATATGTTGGTGCTACTAACGACTGAAATGATCACCTCTGGGTATACACGTGAACCGGCATTAACACTCTTTAAACCGAAACACAGAATTTTGTAATAACAACTGCTCCATGGTGGGAATAGATGTACCCGTGGCGGTACTTAGTGTCCAGGCTAACCTTGTACATGTTCTACCACCACCTAATAAGTAGTTTGTGTGTAATACGTTGCGTATGAGTAAAAGTAGATTAATAGTGAACAGTGACAGTGGCAGCGGCAGCGAGCCCTCGGGCTATCGAGTCACGTGTGTACCACAAGTTTGTTTGTAACGTTGTTACGTCAGACGTGAAAACAGTAACTGAAGGACGTGACCGCAATAGAAACAATCAATTGTCTTAAGTTTTATTACGTCAATAGTGCGTTGTTTTTGCCGAGAACACTGATTTTAGTTTAATTAAATATGATTTAGATTAATTAAATATTATAGTATTGAAGATATAAATCTCAGTGCAGAATATATAACAGGGGATATGACAGTTGCTCTATGGATAACGAGGTGTATATGTACGAAGAAATAAAACGGACAGAATAGGAAATTTTATCAGACTGTGGTTTTTATCCCCAGGATTACTCCCAACAATTTTTCGTGTCTCTTTGAATCAGTCCATATTCCCACAAATTTATGCTGCGGGACTCTAATAAATATGTGTCAATATTAACCTGCCGCATACCTGCAGGCTGCTTTGGTTGGCTTCATCACATACCCTTACGTCGCTAACGAATTAACGGACAATAAGAAAATCTTGAGTGCAAATAATTCAATGTAGCAATGAGTTGTCAAATCAAAAATAGGATCAAAACGTCCAAAATAAGGCTGACCTAAGATCACAGCTGCTTTCCCAACTAACGGTGTCAATATCGGGCTAACATTTCAAAACAGTTTTCAGTATGAGACCCGTGAATTGCGCAAAACGTTGACACTGATGTTAGAGTTTGCGCTACAATACACTCTTGTAAAAATATCATAAAAATGAGTAACCCATACCGAACGTAGTAAACGAGTGCTGTAAACAAGTTCCGGGAGCTTTTAGCAAAATAATTTCAAACACGTCCATTCGTGCTCTCTCCGACTGACACATACGAATGGACACTTTCAAGTAGAAAAGTTAAAGGCACGTTCTGGTAACGTACTTGTAGCTTTAATGCGCTGAGCAAAATGTCAAATGTAAACATTTTTAATTTTCTCCAATTAAATGACATTTCGCAACGTCTATTAGACTATGCTATATATAGTTTATTACACTAGACTACTTACTTACTCTTCGTATTCCTTTAATTGAATAAATATATCTAAATTTCTTTTTATATCACATATTTCTTTCCAAATCTTATACATTTTAGTAGCTATACAATGTTACGATAATGATTTTAGATAGAGATGCAGGTACTGCCAACATGTTTATTATGCCATCGATTCACTTGGCAGATTGCCGGATTCCCATTTCTCTGTTTCCGTTATGTTGTTGAATATACGTATCTCCAAAGAAAAATTAATTTATGTCATTTACATGCTAGTATATAGATAGGACATACAAAGGCTCCCCTTTCCTGGTCAAATGAATAGTTTTCGTTTTATCTGATAAAGAAATTCTGCACTCAGCCACTCCGCTGTCATGTCCTTATGGTAACAACGTAATAAGAGTCACGGTACAAAGAAGATCACAATAGCTTTGGCATGCAGAATGGAGCATGACTCAGACATTATTTTACTATCAGTCAAGATGACAGTTGTATTTTTCGCGGCTAGCGGCCGACACTCAGGCGCCAACTCCACATCATTTATCATCGACTCCGCCACTGTGTCCAAACCCTTAGTTATTTATGAATACGCGGCTAGAGAAAGTAAAGAGTCATTTATATCAGCTACTCATAAAATCTTACTCGTGTTTCTTCAAACGGATCCGTGGCAGGAAAGTGGAAATCGTACCAATGAAAATGCATTCGGATGCACATCTACTTTTCTACTATACCGTTGCCCTGGTTTTAATGGAATTATGTTTTTATCATCGATATAAATGTTATTAAAGTGAAAAGTATACAAATTTTAATTCTCAGTTTAAGGATTAATACAGATTACTACATATAATCGACCACGGTAATAAAAGAACAAAAATGATGAATAGATTGGATAGGCGGCCATAGTATAGTGAATTGGCAACGTACGGCGCGGGCGATGCAGCCGGAAGCCGGTGTCAGCAGCACGTGCGCCGCGCCGCACTCCACTCGCTTCACGTTTATTATCGAGTGATTGCCTGCCCGCGTGATCCGACTTACCAACTATCTTACTGAAACGATACCCACGTCTCACGATACGGGAATTGGTTTTTTTATTCCTTTTTTTATAGTCTGACGTGCGATTACAACGAAAACCTTTGTAAGCTTCAGATGGAAACAGTGATTTATACGAGTATATCATAATATTATGGATTAGAGAAAGAGCGGTGTTTTGGAGAGCTTCAAAATATCATAAATCTATTTACAACATTACGAAGCGAAAATAAGTATATCCACCAGCGGGAGCATTCAGAGTTTTACCGACACTTTGACAGTTAGTAGGGACAAGTCTGAAATATCGGCGTACGCGGCTTAATCGCTCAGCGTGCGATATTGGCGTTACATCATGTTGTCAGCGAAGAGAAAAATTGCCGCCCCCCCCCCCCCCCCCCCCGCCGCCCGCGCCGCCCGCCCTATCGCGTCCGCCATGTCGGCAACGCGTTTATATTGCTAACGGATTTAATATATTGTATCGTATTAATCTAATCAACAACATTGTACATATAGACTACATTTATACAAACTCTTCTTAGAAACTTATAATTTTGAAATAATGCTTGTGAATGTATTTCGCAAGCATTATTTCAAATTTTGTAGCTTTTTTCGTTTCTCAATATCAACAGAGGGTGATTAACCGAAATATTTTGTTGCAAAATTAATAAAATTTTACAAAATCGCCAAATCGAACACTTGAGATATAGCAAGCGCATGGCAAGCAGACCGCGGACACTGGGCCAAGCCCCTGTTTCCAATTACACAGTTCGTTACTCTGCGAAAGAAGAAAATGAGAGGAAAATACCAGCGCAATGGGTGGCCGCAGGGCTTGATGTACAAACCGGTGATTTTTTTTATAAATAAAAGTTAATCATTTTCTAAATGTCAGCCGAACAGATGAGCTACGTGTTTACCTGTGTTTTTTTTCATAACAAGCGTTCGACAGTTCATTCGTTTCGTTTACTTATTTACATTCACTTGTTATTCAATTGCTACGATGGCTCTCTTTTTTAAATTTCCATACCTATTAAATGAATAAATAAATGAAAATTATTTTAGTTCATAATGCCATGTACATCTTTGTTTGTAGGTTGGTCTTGAGCTGTGTCAAATATTGAAGGGAGAAATGTCTGAAGATAATAATTTATTATGCTTTATGTGTGTAAGTATAAATATGGTTAAATTACAAGGCATCTGTAGAATATAAAGGATAAGAGAATGTGATTTGATATAATTCACGATTTTGGAAGAACGATTAATGTAATCGCGTTGGACAGCTCGGTTCAGCAGCAGCGCCACCTGGCGGATTTACGAGCTCCAACTTCATTGTTATTCGCACCCAATAAGTATGATGCATGATTCTCGACGTCACCATCCTTTATGCTTTGTTCTCTAAAGTTGTGATGAGTTCTTGCCATTATATATGTACATATACTTGAGATTAATAAACTACTCAACTATTCTATCGCAAAAGTCTGAAGGAGAAAATTCTTATAAAGCTATTCCTCTAAACAAAATGAAACTAACAGATAAATAAAACAAAGTTTCAATAAACGTTTCATTATAAGTACTACTAGTCGTCTTTAGTGATGTTAATAATTTGATCTGTTTCTTGTAAAATTTATATTCTAGTCAAATAAAATTAAAAATAAAAAGCTTTACATATAATAGTATATCTCTTGTATACATATATAAAAATCCTGTGTCATGATCTTCGTTTGCGAAAATTTCCGAAACCACTGAATAAATTTCAATGAAATTTTGTACATATGTATTATTTGATCCAATTTAAAAGGTAGGACAGTTTTTATAAAATAAATTAATACTAAACGTCAATTGTCAATAAATTTTAAAATAATATTAAAAATAGTATTGCAGCATTCGATAATCTTACATAATGCTCCTAATGTCGGTTGAACAAGGGCAAATATCGGGTGTCTTAATTCTCGGAGTGTAGGGATTTGTGATAATAGTTTGTCGTGGTCGAATGTTCGGCATGGTCCACGTGGCACAAGATTGCGAAGGCGCTGTTTGCTCTTTGGCGGAGCCCGCAACGGGCTTACGGTTCAGCGATCCGCAAGCCGCCGCTCGCCGCCGCGCCGCTCGCCCTCTCGGGTCACGTCTCCGACCAAATTGAAATATCCGCGCCACCGTGCCTTCTGCTTGCTCGGAGCGTCGCTAACTTCATACCAATAAAAATAATATTAACATCACGTTCAGTTTCGGTTATAGTGTTTATTAGTGTCAAATATGTCAAAATCCCGATGATGTTTGTCCGACTAAGTGTTGTCCTATAAGAAAACATTGATTTTGCAATAAAAAATGAGATTATCAATTGAGA